>BPLR01016109.1:0-136450 GCA_021605095.1 Caerostris extrusa | reverse complement strand
TGCAATTCTCTCGGCACTCAGGGGATACCATTAATCCCTGTTTTTGTTGGCGCCAATTTCATTACTGAGCGGAAAATAAATCTCGCATCCTTTTTAGTGACTTATAAATAGGGAAAATGAAGTGTTCCCATATAGTGTTTAGGGATTATAGTCCTTGTTGCTTCGCATCCCCATATACTCCTTCGATTCAAGACCTAAATTCCCTTATCCATGAACTTTCTTCCCAAAAATAGCAAACCACCAACTCCACGAGTAAAATATCCAAGCTTAAATATAATTTTAGAAAAGAATCAACTTACATTTAGTATGTTCATTTCTTTTTCGAGTTACCAGCCGTATTGGGATGTCAACTGCCGGGTTTCTTTATTATAAAAGGTATGCCACTGTGAAATGGATAAGAAAAAAGGGAAGGAGCAAACACCTAACAAAAAGAAATTCTTAAGGTGTATTAAATTTGTATAAATTCTTTACGAAATGATGTAAAGTGAGACTACTAGGAAAAGCTGCCCTAATGATGTTTATGAAATTATGTTCCACATTGAGAGAAAAGAAGTTTAAATCTGAATTTATAAATACAAGATGCATGAAAAGTATTATCACGCTTTTAAAACAAAGAAATACAGGAACTGTTTTGTTTTTAATCAGAAAAATAATTCAAGAATTTAATTAGAAATTTTAATTGGAATTCACAAATATGCTTTGAGGCATTTATAACTCTTAATTTGGTTGACATCTAGTCATAGGTTAAGAGAAAATATTGCTGAATAAATTAAGATAGGGCTTTGTTATACCATATAATGTTTTACTAAACAGAAACATCCATTACATATAGAACCCACACATTGAAACACTTCTTAATAGAGTTTATCAATAGTTATTAATAATCATTTCAATAAAATATGTTCAAGTTTAATGTGAATTTTAATAACCGTCTCCTTTTGATAAAAAGGAGGCGGTAGGACCAGAGCCGGATTTTCCTATAGGCTAACTAGGCTTCAGCCTAGAGCCTCAAGATCAAGAGGGGCCTACATTTAAATTGTTAGCAAAGTCAGAATTACACTATTCTGAAAACAGTAAACACTAAATCAAAAATAAGGAGAAATTCTACACATGAATAATAAATAAACAAAATAAGTAATTTCCGAACTTAAAAATGGGAGGTGAAAGGGCCTCTAAGTGAAATAGCCTAGGGCCTCTTTTCATATAAATGGATCCGGTCCCGAGTAGGACAAGTTAGGAGACCACAGATGGGAGTGGGGGGTGAGAATCTTTTACTGTGGATGAACATTAAAAAAGTTTTGAGTATCCGTGAAAACAGGGTCGTGTTCTTTTCTCTCGGGACCGCGTCTCGCAGTTCTAGATTTGTTCTTCATCTAAGAATTTAGTTGTTGCAAAGATAACCAAGGTTTAAATTTATTCGAAGATCTGGCTTCATTTGTTATTGCAGTGAACGCTATTTTACACAGAACCCATCGGCAGGATTGCTTTGCTTACTCAATGTGGGCATTTGGTTTTAAATCCCAACCACCCACTGCGAAGAGCTTTTTCTTTCAGTTCGAATTGTTATTTATCACTCGCCCATGGAGCTGTGATCTGATAGAGAGATGATCTGCTTTTACATTTCAGCAAAATCGGGATTCTACACTCTCGAGGGGTCACGAGCAACCCCCAAGCATCAGTTTTCAGATCGACTGGGGATTACGCGTACCCAATATGGCGACAGAACATCGACATCCACAATCGCCTACAAACGAGTACTTGTGATTTCAGGACGGAGTTTTATACTAAACATACCAAAACTTATATATATACTAGTTTAGTATACAGTTGTATGTATAATAGAAAAATAATCAGTCTATAAAACAAAACTTCTACAAGGTTGTCCGCAGTCAAAAATATTTATCCTTCCCTATAACCTGGTTGTTACAAATATTCGTGTATAAATGGGTCTTAAAAAGAAACTAACCTGCCGATGCGAGATTTTCATTCTTCAGTGTGTGCACCAATTCTTTTTGCGAGTCTCGCAAGACTGATCGGAATCTTTGAATTTTTAGGTTCAGATGATGTACTGGATTTATCCGGGCATTCACCTGCTGTGACCCGAAATAAACACGAAAGCAGAATTTAAACTGTTTTAGACAGGATAAAAATGTATCATTAAAACTTTAAATAAAAATCGATTTCAATTATATTAATTTCCAGACATTATTTTAAAATCAATTTAAAATGTCTTACTTTTCCCGAAGAAACTACGGAGCAGCCAGGTTTTGTGGAAAGATTTTGCTGCTTCGTCGAACTTTACAATTTTTGGCAACGGCAAATAAAAAAAATTATAACTATAATTAAAATATTCGAAAATTCAATTTAATGAACACAACAAGATATTTAACGTTTTTTTAATTGTTTTCGAAATGGCAGATTCGACTTGCATTCTTCTGTGTTAGAAAACTCGCAGGCTAATAGTATTCAACTTAACTGTAACTAAGTATTCGGAATCCGAGGGCTTGGTTTGGAGCAGGGGGGCAACTCAAATGATCTTGTGGGCCACTTTGGAAATGCATAAATAAAAAGGTTTGGAAAAAAAAACCTTGGAAACCTTTATAAAGGCCACTTTGGAAATGCATAAATGCATAAGGTTTAAATTTATTCGAAGATCTGGCTTCATTTGTTATTGCAGTGAACGCTATTTTACACAGAACCCATCGGCAGGATTGCTTTGCTTACTCAATGTGGGCATTTGGTTTTAAATCCCAACCACCCACTGCGAAGAGCTTTTTCTTTCAGTTCGAATTGTTATTTATCACTCGCCCATGGAGCTGTGATCTGATAGAGAGATGATCTGCTTTTTACATTTCATATCTCCGCGGGCAGCATATAAAATTACATATCCCCATATTAGATTTAGATCCATTATAGAAATTATTTTGAGAGTGAAAAAATTGAAACATAACGAGTTATTTTTGTGTTTACTAGTATTCTAACATATAAATTTAAATAATGATACTAAACGCACATTGTAAAGAAATATATAAATATAAACGAGATAAAAAAAACGAAATCATTAAAAAATATTTATTTTACTAGTCCGATATTTTTTTCTTCTCTTAGCTTTTGCAAATCGATCTCCATAACATACAATATTAACTCAATACATTGGTTTTCACTACTTTGGCCTCCATAAAATAAATATATTTTGTAAAACTTTTACACTATCTCACGGCCGGAAAAATATTCAAGGCGGACCGCCGGTTGGCCACCCCTGGTTTAGAGCGTAGCTTGATTGAATCATCTGCTGGTTTTAATATGACAGTTTTAATTTGATTTAATTAAATTTTAATTTAATTTAAGATAAAATTAAATCAAATTAAATAATAAATTTAAAGGTTTTTTTAAAATTGTTTTAAATTTATTTCTGATATTTAATATGTACTCTTGTAAAAAAAAAAAAATTGGCACATTCGATATTTCTCATATTTAAATATTAAAATTTAGTATAAAATTTTACCAGTGGGCAAATCGCTGTTTTCTGGTTTTTCAGCCATTTCTTGAAAACGTTTGAAGAACTTTATCTAAATAAAAATGAGATTTTTTATTGCATGCGAAGTAAAAGGAGAATTATGAAAATAAGTTTTTGCAATTATACAATGCAATTTTGAAGCATAATTATTAACAAATTAATTTTTAGGAAAAGATCGTCAAATCTTATACAAGATAATAAGGTAAATTAATAAAAGTCAATTAATATTCTTAATAAAAAGTTAAATTTACAATAACACTTCAAAAATATAATTAAAAGTATCGTGTCATGGCACTGAGATCGAAATATTTCAACAAGATCACGCAAAGTCAACACTATCACAAATATGTAGAAATATTTTTTTTATTGATCTGTAAAAAAAAAAAAAAAGTCTGTTTCTGAAAATTTACGATTTAGTACTGAAATTTTAAAATTAGCCAAGTCTTCAAACTCTATGTATCCCCAAAATTATCAAGACAAGAATTAGAAAAATAATTGGTTTTCCAAATTTTATTAAGAGCAGGAAGTTTATTTTTAAAAATTATTCTGTCATGATTTTAAAAACAAATTAAGTTATTTATTTATTCACTATAGTAAAATTATTTTATTAGAACAGCAATTCTTACTTTTTATTTTTAAGCCTTAACAAAGAAAATTCGCGTTTGCAAACACGCGTTTTTTTTTTTTTCCCCCAATGTCATTCGATTGCTCAAAAACTTTACTAAAGTTAAAAACTGAATTTAACATCAGTGTATAAGAAATTGGATTTTTTGTTTCATTCCAAAAAAATTTAAAATATTCTCACTATTGCGCCATATTTTGCATTTTCCTTGTGACTGCATCCCAGAGTTTTGAAAAACCACACTGTTACAACGTCTTCATCATTGTGTTGAGTGCTTACATTTACCCCAGCCGAGCATTAAATGAATATGAGAAAAATAAGCATAAAAGATATTTTTATTATGTCTCTCGTAAGATAATTCCATATCAGAAAAAAAAATCTATATATTATTCACTTACTTAAAAGACTTCCTTATCAGCAGAGATAAACTCACCTTTCGAAAAGAAGGTGTTTTTTTGTACCCCAGTGTTTTGAGACGTGCTCTCGAATGCTGCTCTATCTCAGTTTATGCAAAAACGGAGAAATTTGCAAAACGGAGCTCCTCGGAATGAATCCAATAAACGGAACTGGAATGAAGAATCTGACTGGCAAAAAGAAAACAAATATGTGTGTGTGTGTGCAGTGGGAAATGTCACAGTGCAGTATTTGTCCTCGCAGATAATCTCCGACAACTCCAGAACACATTGTTGTTGGCAAGTGCCAAATTGCTGGCTAACTAGAGCATGATGTGCAACACTTTGAATGTTGCATCAGCGCCCCACTGAAGGCCTGCACCCTTAATGCAAATGTGGCATTTCGTGTGGGACGGTCGCGTACTTATCATTGTTTTCACATCGAAAGACTTTTGTGTCTTTGAGGAGTTTATTGCACCCCGGTCTTTTTGCTCGCCATGGCTTGTTGAGGTTCGAACCAAAGTCCGATGCCATCAGATCCCTATGCTATAAAATTAAATGCAAGAAAATACGTTAAAGATGTATTGTTTTTCATTTAACACTCGAAGGTCCTAATTATTTTGAAAATGATTAATTTATCAAACGACTTACAAAGCACTGATATTCCTGCCCTGCTTGCAATCCTTGCGCTCCACGTGAAGTCAAACTATCTGCTAGCAGTTCTTTACAAATTGCATTCCAGATTTCAAATATTTGAAAAGTCTTCGTTAAGAGTTATACTTTCTATGAAAGCACTTATTTTCCGTATTAAAGTCTTAAAAGAATTATTATTTTCTTCTTTTTAATTATGTTTTCTTACGCGTACATGTCTTCATCCTGATAGAATTTTCAGCTTCTCTGTAGAACAAAATTTTCTACTGATTATTTGGAATTTTCTTTTTAAGATGTCGATATACATGTACTGATGAAAGGTGCTATAAGTAAAAGTATATGAATTAACCCACTCCCTCACAATACCTCCATTGCCTTGTTTAACGAACGGAAAAGTTCTTTTGTTTTTCAATTTTTCTTTCGATTTTATCCAAACTATTGTGCAGCCACTAGCTCCAAATGTATTGCATTTGAGTTTATTAGCATATAGTACATTTTTTTTTTTAATGTTTCTAGCAAATGAAATTCAAAGTTTTGGATTCTTTACACTATTAAAAAAAAAGAAGAATTACTTCCCAGGCAATGAGTCGGCCATTATCGAATTATTCTTTGAACTGCTTTTTAAATATTCCTTGTGATTTTGTTTTTATAGGCAATACTTATGGTTTTTAATGACAATTTACAGGCCTGAATGGCCGAGTGTCTGAAGCTTGATGCCACAGATTTCGGGTTCAAATCCCGGCTGTGCCATGGATGTTTGTAGTGATTCGGAATCAATTTTAAGCCGTAGGTCCCGGTCTCATATGACTGTAAGAGAGTCACGGAGCCAAGTCAGACTTCTACTTACGGTTGCTCCATCGCAACAAAAGCTGCCCCTTTCCCTCCATCCATGAGTAGACGACTCATGGGATGTCCGCACTGTAGGACATTGAAGTTTAGTTACATAGCACAGAGCCCAGTCAGACATCTCTCACCCACATCACTCCCAAACGGTACAAGGGCAACTCAGCTGCAGACACGGTGATGCGGTGTGTAGTAGTAGTAATAGTAATAATAACAATTTACGATAAAAATAGACGTTTGAATCACTTAAGCTAACTGTTGGATTAATCGTTTTTAATTGCAAATATTTTTAAATTCAAATTTATAACTAATTTTCAAATTTAAATTTTTTATCTTCCAGATGGTGTGTGCAGTATGAACAAGTAAAAATAGGTGCAAGCGTTTCCTGTTAGAGTTCTGTAGATATTTTCCTTTAACTAACCTAACAAGTGGGCGGAAAAGTTCGTAGGCTGACACATAGATGGCGCTACTAATATCAAATCCATATGATTTTTAGTTAGCCCTAACCTTCAAAAGACACGTGTATAAATTTGACAGCTATTGCACTATTAGTATGGGGTTTATAGCATTTTTAGTGAAGTTATAGCATTTTTAGTGTTCATCACGTGCAGTCCACTCAGCTGACTGTCGATTGGACTCCGGTGGGAAATGATGGAGCCATGTTTCATCCATTGTCACATATCGACGCAAAAATTCGGGTTTATTACGATTGAACAACTCCAAACACTGCTTAGAATTATCAATTCGTTGTTGTTTTGGGTCGATTGTGAACTCGCGCCGCACCCACTTTGAACAGAGCTTTCGTATATTCAAATATTCATTCACGATATGTCCAACACGTTCCTTTGATATGTTTAGGGTCTCAGCTATCTCAATCAACTTCACTTTACGGTTATCAGAAATTATTTTGTGGATTTTTTCATGTTTTCGTCGGTAACAGCCTCTTTGGGGCGTCCACTGCGTGCATCGTCCTCGGTGCTCCTTTCGCCTCGTTTAAATTTAGCAAACCACTTCTCTACAGTTGATTTTCCTGGTGCGAAGTCCGAGTAATGTTTATCAAGCCAAGCCTTGGCTTCAATAGTATTTTTTTCGCCAAAAAGGCAATGCTTTATTAACACACGAAATTCCTTTTATCCATTTTTTCAAACTAGCAAAAAGTTACTTCACTAAAAATGCTATAACTCACATACTAATAATGCAACAGCTGTCAGATTTATACACGTGTCTTTTGCAGGTTAGGAAGGTATGGATTTAATACTAGTAGCGCCCTCTATATGTCAGCGTACGAACTTTTCAGCCCCATCTGTTACATGCAGAGTGCATGTATAACATATACAGAAACAAAAATGAAAATTCTTCCATTTGTTTCCCAACATATGAAATAAAAGCCAATGCGGTTCCCGGAGTCGCCGAGAGACAAGAACCCGGCCAGCGTTTGTGAACCTTGGAAGGCACACACAGAAGATAACCCATTAGGGAATACATTCGCCCCATTTGTGTAAAACGGATTTCTTGCTTCTCAGTTCATAGCTCGCTTTTTATACTGCCGAGAAACCCGATCCGGTAAAAGTTCGAAAGGTAAGCAAAGAAAATTTACTTCATTCGATATAAAGTATGGTTATAGGAAAACGTCGATTTCTGGAATTCTTAGAATGAAAATTCAGTATCATTTCTGGAGATATATTTTATGTTAAGAAATATTTTAAAAATCTGAAAATTTACTGGTGAATTTACGTTTTTTACATAATTAAGTGCTTCATTAATTCAAGTGGTATGAAAAGAATTGTAATATTTTTTACAGGTGGTGCTTTCAAGTTCTTAAAGAAATAGTGTTCAAAAATACCAAATGTTATACTGCAGTTGTAAGTTATAACCCTTTTTTTCTAACAGGGCTATAAAAAAATGTAGTTTATTGATTCCATTATAAATAGAATGAACGAAAAATTAATTTTTTAATTTTCTCTTATTATACATTTTTAGTATTTTGAATTACATGTAATTCGTCAAAAATTCACATCAAACGGAAAAGTGATGCGCGAGAAATATTTGTGCGTGTTTTTTTTTTAAATATATATTTAAAGTATTAAATTCTTTAAAATATTCTTTCAGTCTTTATTTTGGCTTATAAGATAGAATGTCAGAAGAGAGAAGAGTTAAAATATTTGATTTTTTTTTTTATCACTCACATGGTTCTTACAAATTCAATTGAAAAAGTTCTCCCTTTACTTATGCCTTTTATATAATGAAGTGTTGAAGTCATTTGTTTTGAAAACACCTCTATCAGATTGCTATAAAAAATATAAAATTTACATTTATTTAATATATTTTATTTTTAGATTAGATATAGGATTTCATTGTGTGTTTCTTAAGCTGTATTTTAAATGTATTTGAATTAAGGTGTATTAAAATGTATTTTATTCATATTCTAATAAGATAAGGGATGCACAGACAGAATCGAATTGAAGTACACGTATGATTCATTTTGTCAAAATCTCAACATTTCTACAATGTCCCGATGATATTCAACATAGAGGTGAAAAATAGTTTAAGAATCATTTTTTTTTTTTTTTTTTTCATTAGGCCTTGCCAATGCTCATGTTTTAGGCCTCTTTTTCGATCTTTTTCATTGAAAATCAGATAAATATGCCCATTATGATGACTCTTTTTCGTTTATCTAATATTTTTCATACAACAATCTGCATAGAATCTCACGCCGAGAAGTATGTTTTGGCATCAGCTGATGAACATCGTTTTTTTTGTTTTAAATAACTGTAAATTCCGATTTTATGATTTTGTTTAGAAATGTTTAAACATTTTGGAATAGTTGTTTGAGGGATGAAATTGTTGTTGAAATCATGAAAAGCGGCATTACGTTATAAATTATACGCATTACGTTTAAATAGTGGTGCTCCCTGTGTAACTGAATGTTGATGTACACAGAATTTGAAGACAATAGCAATGCATTCCTTGGGAATTCCTATTATAAAGTGAGGCGCACATTAAACTCTTCTGAGAGATTAGTTCAAAAATAAGTGAGGCTTCCCTTTTAAGGTGTGGTCTGCGGGGGTAAAAAGGTGAAGAAATCATTCAGCTTAAAAGATGTTTTCTTTTTTTTCCTACTCACAGGATGACATCAAGTGTCATTTATTAAAAATATAAAAAATAAAAAAACGTGTACTGCAACTTTTATTTCGGTTATAAAAATGTATCACATGTTAATTCAAGATAACAAAAAACTTTATAACCCATAACAGAGCAAATGCATTTGTATATAAAAGCACACTGTCAACAGAGCAAGTAATCTCTAATGAAACCACAATTTAATATTTTGTGTGACACTGACGGCATGCAAATTCCAAAACAAGAAAGGTAAAATAGAATCTAATTTTAACAGTACAACTCCTTCTTCTAAACACATGTGAATGATGAATAAATAAGTGACGTAAATGTAAACAGTGATTTCAGTACATAGGTTTATACTACGTTCGCTTAGATGTTTTAACACTTTCTCTGCAGATCTCGCGCCAGCACATGATGTGGTATTTAGGAAATAATTTTACTTGTAGTGCTTATAACGTGTTGGTGCGTAGTCAAACTATTCTATCAGCAAAGGCCTAAACATTTCTTAAGGCTCGTTCTCACCAAGGCGTTTAAGCGTGAAGCGTTGACCCATCACTAGCCTCGCCTGAAACCGGTTTGAAATCCACCGCTTCGAGTCGACCCACTTTCAACTCGAAGCGGAACTTCACTGGGCGCAATGCTATTTCTGACGTTTCGCTGTGAAGGGGTCGAAAAATTCTTCTTTCCTGCCGCACGTCGCGTCGCCGCCTCTCGCCTCGGTGGAAGGAGCCTCACCATCATGCTTCATTGCCACTTTTCGATCTTATTCGTTATGAAACACCAGTCACCGTCCGGGGGTCTCTGCAAGGCTGTCATCGGCATGCTCACGTGACAGACAGCGAAAGTGCGAAGAAAACTGTCCTCCGTCATCATTTCGTTTTCTCTAAAGGTTTCAAGCTGTTGATCACCCTCTTCATTGCCATCACTCGGAGAACAGAACGCAATTCCTGTTTCTTCTGTCCATCAGATAGAGCGCTTCCAGCTCAAAACTTTCACTTTGGCAATGCATTCAAAGTGAAATTTAAACACTGTTCATTGAATTGCAATTTTAATGCTGCATTCGTCTTTTTTGTACAGCCCTTTCCTAAAACTACGAACCTTCATGTGGAAGCATGTGGTGAGAACAGATTCATGTCAATCGGCATGATTTTCAAGCTTACTAATTATTTGACTCTTTTCTCGGTCGATGAGATGCTTTTAGCTGGACATCTTTTTTCTTGGTTGCCAAAAGACGGATGTAGTTCAGATAAAGTATTTCTAAAAACTGACATCCTAATACGTCCTGAGAGCCACCCCGTTAAACGAACGGCTTTACGTATCTAATTTTCCTTTTTATTTTTTTAAGTAGAGGAACATTTAAAATTTTTTTTGTCTGTTCTAATACATAAGTTTTTGTCAGTTCTATAATAATATTTAAATATATATATAGGTTAATGAATCTGAAGGACTCCGAATCTAATCTAATGTAAAGTCTATTTTTCTGGATTTCGCGACTTTTTCATACATCATCAGCCAAAACTGAGCTAGAAGAAACACATATTAACACATATTACTTTACAGTATCCAGTTAATTCACGAAAATGCATCTCAAAGAGCTGTCGACATTCCCCGAAACTTTAAGCAAAGAATTTTGCAATTCTAGTCATTTGTATGTTCAAATGTAACGAAATGACACGTAGAGTTCGAGCACCGATTGTGTGGGAAAGGATTCAAAAGAGCACGCCATTGGGGGTGAGAGGTAATTCTATAAATGTTCTGATTACGAAAAAAATAATTTGAATTTTTCATCTCATTTTTCTTTAGTTACCAAACATTTTTTTCTTTCAAAACTGCTTTTTGGCAGTTATGGATTCGTCTGCTTTTAAAATGGATGTTTACCTTTCCTCACAATCGGTGACGAATTATACAAATACTGATATCGTATTGCAACGGCGGAGGATGAATGATGAAATGTCTGCTTTCAAGAGTCCACTTCGCATGAGAACGAGCTGAGCGATGTGATGAAGCGCCATTGTTTGCTGGAAACGACGACGGCTGTCTCCCAGAGGCACACTATTTTCGAGGTAGGTGTCAGTTCTGATTGGCTGGAACTATTCTGCCGTTAACGGGGACAGATTCAAACAGAAGAAGACAGGATCCGTTTATGGATTGTCCTGGAACGAAAAATTATCGTAGCTTAATTATCTTAAATATTTTTTAAAGTTATATATCTATATTTATATGATTGTGATGAAATTGAATTTAAGGTTCGCATTCATAGCTGCAAATGCTTCATTTTCAAAATTTATATAATTTTACAATAATCACAGCATCCGTTGTTAACGAAATATTGGTGTGGAGTTTAAAAAAATAATAATAAATATTATCGTATCGTATGGGAGAAATTCCGGAAAAATCTCACCAGGAAGCTGGATTATCGATACTTTACACACATTGTTACAATCGCGGCTCCTCATTTCTAGGCAGTGGTATTTTATTTATTAATCAATTTATTTATCAATGTGGCATTCAAGTTTCATTGTAGAAATACGGGATCAATCAAGTCTGCAAGTGACGGTTACGATTCTTGAATAAATTACGTTTTGCTTTCGCAGATAACTCCAACATTCGGCGATTATTTTTTTGTTTACCATTAGGTGTACCTCCTGTTCCACTTACTAGATCAAAAACGATGTGAGGAGGGTACAGTGCCTTCTAGGGAAAATTGCCTCGTATTTGCCTGTTGTATGGGAATCCCACGAGGCAGCTGGACTTATTTTATATACATACAATGACACTATTGCATCGAGTCTTCTGCTGGTTTCCGAAAGCCGTGACTGCAACAATGCCTCAATCGGATTCAAACCTCAGCTCTCCTGCACTCTAAATACGTAGGATGCCATTGGGCTACGCGTCGGCATTTGTGTATATGTGTTTCAAACCTGCTTTTTCAAAAGAGTTCATTTTTACACTTGTGGTTCCACCACCCTGACGGGTGGCGAAAATAAGTAGATTCCACTCAGGCAACATGACACTCTCAATTCTGAAAACAGTGACACCACCAGCGAATTCGAAACCTCCTGTATGCAAGCTTTTTATTGGGACAGCGACTCGGGTGGAAGCGTCCGTTCCCCCTGAACTATCCACTCACTTCACACAAGTTATATCAAACAATTCAATAAGCCCATCAAAAAGGAAATATCTGTTTCTAAGGTCAGTTATCTGAGAGCGAAGGGACTGAAAGACATATAGAAATTGCCCGTTATCGTAATCATGGAGGAGTAATGTAACGGAGCTCTCATCGGGTTGCCAATTGGGGCAAACATGATCCCAAACATTTCACTTTGGAATTTAACACAAGCGATGACAGCTTGACGATGTTTGAGAACAATCTTGAGTGTTGGCCAATACTACTTTAGGTAGTTGGCGCGAAGGTCTGCTGTCCTACAACGATTTTCGAAAGAGACGGTTCCTTTTTAGCTGAAAATAAGTGTAAATTTAGTTTTTCTAAATATGTGGAATTTATTTTCCCACTAATGATGAAAAAAATTATTTCTTTTAGTAATGTTTTAGTCTATTTCATACAAAATGATTAGAGATATTAACAAAATTGCATCTCTTACATCTTAGTCAGCACATAGTTAAGATACATAAATTGAGATGAATTTCTGGGAATGTTTCCAAAAAATACGCACAGGAGAAAGATGCAGCGCCAATTCTAGTACGAAAAGGACGGAGGATATTTGTTCCAACTTTCTGTTCTTTTTTAGAATAGGAGGACGAGCTCTATTCCATGTTCGCATCGTTCCGCCTGGGCAGGGTACCAAACGTGAGATGCTTAACGTACTGTCATGCGTGGATCTTCGATCCCTAATAATTTATACCCTGCATTTAATGACACAGTGTGATCTCGAGTTCTTTTGAAATAATAATTTAAAAGAAGATTCGACTTTATATAGTTTTCAAAAGAGGCAATAATGCTGCTACAGTTGTTGGCAGTGCACAAGCGTGAAAGAGTTCTCATAAAAAAGAGGGGAATATTTCTGGTTATTGTAACGAACATAGCAAGAGCAGTCTGACTTGAATGGAAATGTCGTAGACATGATACGAAAAACTGTCTTTCAGGTGGCACCTTTCCTTCGATATCATTATTTTCACAACAAATCATTGGTGAGGCGAGTGTCGTTCTTACTTTGCAGAGCGCATCTTGCAGCCACGATTTTCCGATGCCTCGGCTTCATGAAGCAGTGGTAGAAGCACAGGTACAGGACGGACATGACGAGACAGAAGACCGACGCGGCTCTGTACGACACGCTCATGGAGTACTTCTCGCTCACGAACCCAGCTGCCGAGCATCCGAGGATTCTACCTGGAAGGAATAATAAAAATTCTCTAAGATAATTTAAATAAAAATGGCTGAGTGGAAATATTCGCAGCACTCGGTTTAATTTAACAACACCCTGTAATAACTCGGAACAAAGCTTCTTTATGGTGCAGCGTATACCAAAGTACAAGGTAAATGATGACTGCAGTAGCCTATCTCAACTTGAGACTTTTAATTATCAAAATGGAACTCATGTACATGTATTTCAAGGCGTCGAAAGATTTTGAAATAAATCAATTCAAAGAAAGGAACATTCTAGATGAAGCAAACTTAAAGTAAAAAAGAAGGCACTTTGCCTTTAATCAGATTCAGTACCAACCTGACCGCGGGCAGAAAATAACCACCAAGTGAACAGCAACACAGCGGTGAAAACAAGTTTCGCTGCAATCTCTCTCATTTTACGCGAATATATTGAAATAAATTCATAAAACCTGTAAGCAACATACGCAGCCAGCAGTGTCTAGGTTAGAAGTCTTGATTTTCAGAGAACACGGTGATTCAATGGGGCTGCATGCAAAAATAAGCGCCTCGTAACGACACTCGTGCAGCTGGTGGGAATTTCATCGGGTTGTTCTTCCAAATAGTATGCATACACGTGGAGATTACCTTTTTGAAATCTTTCGGTGGGTTGTTCTTAATGTACAAGAAACGTGGCCTGCCGACGGCCCATCCTCTCTTACTTTTTATTAATAAAAGAATAATATCGAATGGAATAACAGGAATCAACTTTCTAATTAAGTTAAAAAGTTAATTAGAAAGGTAATTTGTTTCAAAAAAATTTTTTTTTGAAACTTAGAATGTTTGGATTAAAAGCAGCAACCAAAATGTGAAACATCTTGTTGTAAATACCAAAAACACATAGAACATTTATAACAATGAAAAGCGTAATTTTCTTTTTCTTTGAATGCATTAATTGTTTTTATCAAAAATTACATTATTATTTTCCTTTCTTTTAATTATGGCGAGGTAACCCATTGGCGTTTTTAAATAACGTTTTATGGACCTTTCTTTAGATGCTAATGTTAAATTAGGCTATAGAACATTGGAAAACATAAACATTAAAATAGTTGCATGAAAATTTTTACTTTGTTCACATTTCACTAAAAGAGACAATTTCCAACCATAAGAATATGCAAAACCTATCATATTGACTTGCTTACGTGTAGACATGTATCCATTGGATAAGCATTGAACTGAAATAATGATATATAGCTCAATCATAGACTACTGAGAGCAAAAGTACAAGAAGAAAAAGTCTTTAACAAAAATGCCCATCACTCATCTCTAAAAACTTTTTAGTACAATGCATACCCGATATAATTTAAAACACATTGTTAAAATATCATTAGATTCTGAAAAATGATCATAACAATTATGAGTGTTATTGAATGACGTGGCAGTAATTGGTGCAGCAAGAAATACAGAAATTCATTCATCATAGCTCGTCGTGAAAAAGAGCAGCCTCTTTACTTCTAACGACTCTAGAAGCGAACACAAAACTGTTTTCGAAAACTGAGAGGTCCGATTTACACTCATGTCCATAAATTAAGGATAATGAAGTTCAGGCAAAGAAAGAGACAGAAGCAAAACAAATTTGACTTATTTGTAAAGTCTATTTATTAAACAAAAAGTAAAGAGCAAAAACGATTCTATATGTTTGACATAATTAATAAAATTGCGATATTTACTCCTTGGAGCAAATTTCAAAAAAAGAACCTATTTACAAAAACAGTATAACATGGTTAGTATGATGGTTAATATGGAGTATGTCTCCCGGACGATGCAATACAGGCCTTACAACGCCTAGGCATGCTGAGTATCAAATTATCAATCTGATCTTGGGAATATTACACCACTCATCAAGCAATGCCCTCCGAAGTTCCGGTTGACAGGTGGGAGGGGGTTGATGGGCTGCAATTCGTCGGCCAAGCATATCCCACACATGCTCTATTGGATTCAAGTCCGGTGATTATGCGGGCCAATCCATACGGGTGATATCCTCCAATTGAAGGCATTCGTCTACAATGTTTGCACGGTGAGGACGGGCGTTATCATCCATAAACAGAAATTCAGCACCCATGGCGCCCCGAAACAAACGTACATGTTGTTCCAGAATGACATCCCGATAGATGTGGCCTGTCATCGTTACACTCTGAACATGCAGGTCAGTTCTGGAACCAAGAATAATTCCTCCCCAAACGAGCCATCCTGCACCACCGTAACGGTGTCGTTCAATGGTGTTCTCTTGGTGGTAACGGGTACCTGGCGCTCTCCATATGAAAGTTCGGCGAGAATCAGACTGCAAACTAAACCTGGACTCGTCGGAAAACATCACACCAGACCACTGTTGCGGTGTCCACAATGCATGCTCTCTACTCCAGGTTAATCGCAGGCGACAGTGAGTTGCGGTAAGTGGAACACATCTGACAGGCCTACGAGCATATAGACCAATGTGCCCTAAGCGTCTGTACACGGTCTGCCTTGAAACTGTCGTACCGGTAGCTGAAGAGAGCTGACGAGACAGGTCTGATGCTGTGCTCCGTCTGTTTCTTTTGGCAGTAACTGCTAAATACCGGTCCTCATTCGGCGTTGTAACTCGGGGGCGACCTGTGCTGTAACATTTACTCACATTACCATCATCTTGGAATCGTTGCCAAAGCCTGGAGATGACACTCTGGGTGATTCCAAGTTCCTCGGATACTTCCAGCTGGCTACGTCCACATTCCAGTCGTCCGATAATTCTACCACGTAAAAAATCATGCAAATGCTTCCTTTGTGCCATAACTATGCGGTTATTGCACTGAAAGGCTTTTAAAGCGCTTGTGAACAATTTTACTTCTTTGCCACCATTCCTTATATACCCCTCTCTTACACTCGTCATTGTGACGTACTATCCGCGCCATCTGGTGGTTTCCTGTAATTTGCATATTCTTCTTCAAGATGTGTGTGATAATCCTACAGGTGAAATTTTTATTTTAGAGTTCAATTTCTGTGTGATTCTGAATTATCCTTAATTTATGGACATGAGTGTACTATATTAAGGTCAGTCTCCTCTTTTCCTCGTGACAGGGGTGGAATGGGGAGGCGTAAAATAATTTCAACAGCAGATTTTGAGTCAGGGCCAGTTTGTTGCTGAGCATCTGAAAGAGATGAGAACTGGCATAACGATCAGTTGCATTTCAGGCAAATGCTATGAAGAGCGATCCTAATCTATTCCAATTGTGTGAATAGAGGAGTCTACGTACATTGAGCAAAACCCCTGGAAGCAGTCATTTTTGGAACCACAAGGGAAAAATTACGACAGCATCTTAACCTTAATACTTAATAGAACAACTGCTCTTATTGCTGACGAATGAGGATTAAACGAAGTCTGCAAGTGAAAATGCTTATCCACTGTTCTTTTTCGTATTTATTATTATTTTTATGTTAAGCATATTACTTTTATTCATTTCTTTCTGTTTCGTGTAGAATTGTTTTGTTTTGGCTTCGTCCATTAATGGTGGCCGATTTTTATTCATTATTTCCATATTTGTCATTGAATGCTTTTTAAGGATTGTGTTTCATTTGATTAAAACAAATCAGTTGAAATATTCATTTCAAATATACGTATTAAATCAAATTTCTTGTAATATTTTTTTCTTAATTTTTGTCGTAAATATTTATATGAAATAAGAATTCCGTCTTACTAAAAGTTATTTGTACTTCAGAATTTCTAAATATTGATATTCGTTATTCAGTACTAAGATTACTAATCCATTTGCGTGATAAGTGCCCGGCCATGATCATCGAAGCAAAGTGCAGAGTGCCGATTGCTAACGGACTAATGTATTTTTCCTGGCGAAAGCAATTCTGAAGGACGGATAAAAATGGAAGGTTTTGATTTGAAGAGTAGTGAAGAAGTAAATAGACCCCACAAAGGCCTACATGATCCTTTTGAACAGTTACGTTCTTTTCAAAACTGTTCATAAAGATAGAGCATTTCACTTCTTCAAGCGAAAATGTGCAGAAGATATAATTGAACAAATTAAACTAAAAATAAAAGCATTAGCCACTCGAGAAATTACACCCTGTCCATCATTATCATCAAGATTTATATGTCAAGATTATTTATGGTTTTTCACTACAGACTTCACATTCTAATTAAAGAAAGCAGGTATTGACATTTGAAATTTATTTCAATTTCAATTATTTAAATTAATTTTCGAGCCGTTCCAACGCTATTTATGCTTTTTTACAATAAACATCACATTCCAATAAATAAAAGTTGGTGTTGCTATTTGGAATTTTTGAAATTGTGTCACTGTAACTTTAACTATTGTTTTTCATATGATTCTTGAACACATACCTCAAAATACCTTCAACCAAAATTTCATTCAGTTTCTGGTGTTCGCGCCTACGCGCGTAGATACCCCTAGCCGCGAAAAGTAGTGTATGTATACACCTGCGTGCGCAGAACTCCCAGTGTCGCCAAAGCGGCAAGAGTGAAACAGCACGGCTGCGAGTCGCTGTGACTGTTAAGTTAAATAAATGTGTTTATTAAGTTTTTAATAAGTGTAGATCATTATTGTAGCGTGTGATTAACAATTACAGACACTGTGTGTTTGAGTGCAAAGTTCGACTCAAGGGTTAAAAGAGACAATTTTCCACCCTCACTATCAATAAATAAAAAGATTTCGAACTCACCTATCCCGAAGTGGGCGATGGCCAGGACGTAATGCATGGCTATCCTGTTCCCTTTGCTGCTGGAACCGCGCTCCACCCCCGCCGTCAGCGCCACCCACGCGATAGGAAGGGTGAAGGCCTTCATGGCCTCGAAGGGTAGGGCCCACCAGGGGGAGCCCCACTCCCCCGTGAAGGACAGGCCCGCCAGGTGCAGGGCGTGGAAGGCGAAGGCGGCCGACACCAGGCTCGCCTCCCCGATGTTCTGGATGAGAATCTTGGACACCCCCAGGAACGGAATGGCGCACAGGAACACCACCGACTGGCAAGCCCCCAGAGTCAGGTGGCCGAAGCGCAGGTCCTGGTAGAGCAAAGGGTCGAACACCTGAAACGCCAACAGGATGCATATCAACAATTGCGCACTGACATTTCGAGTCTAAAAATCTTACAACTTTTTTTTCCTTCAGAAATCGTATTTTTCTTCTTTCCTACACCAAACAGTCTCTCTCCTTCTACACCACAAAAGTACAACTCGAGGCTTACACATAGCAAACAAAACTGGAAATGTTTATAGTATAGGAAAAAAATTTAAAAGCTAAGCAGTTTAAAAAAGACATAAAATTTGATAGAGATAATAAATAATTTACATAAAAACTACAAACATAAACTTGTAATTTAGGCTAATGGTAAATACACAAACTAATGAAGCTGAAAATTAGCTGAAACTAATGAAGCTGAGCAATCGTACCATTTCAGAAAGATTCTCCACGGAAAGTGGTTCTCTTTTTACATCCTTGAAAAGAGAGCCACTAAAAACAGCCATAAAGAGCACTAAAAAACAGCCCGCGAGAGACCTACAATTTAGAAAACCTCTAACTGAATGGAAATAATGGCCAGTAAAGTATTGATATGGCCAGATATAATGGCCAGTAAAGTATTGATAAAACATGCTTTAGTGCATCAATTGAAATGCAATACATAATACTATGCTGCATTTTAAAGGAAAAAAAGAAAATACTTTTAACATCCTTACAAAAGTATCTTTTTAGTAAAACAACCAATTTTTTCGTTATTATTGGCTTTCTAAATACTTCAAAGTGACAGTTTGCATCAAATTTCTGTTTAAAACAACTTCCTTTATGCTCACGACAGCAATTCAAATACAGTTAATTTCTAAACTCATATTTTCTTCATTCTCAACATTCCCTTGTCATTCTTCACAGCTGTGAGGAAGTCGGCGTGCGAGCTCTAAGAATTCCATGTTAAAATTTGGTCCCTCTTCCACTTTGCATCCTATTTCAGTATATTATGGCTTTCGCTTGTCACTACTCAATACTCTTTTAGCATACAGGGTCAAGGGACAAACTTTGACACTTTTGTAAAAACATATATTTTTAAGTAGAAATGTGCATACATTAATAGAGAAATATCATTTTTTCGTATAGGAATGTATGGTTGGAAGTGAAGCATAAATATATAAAAAAAAAAAAGAGGCAGTATGTAACTGAGCACTGAGGCCTATTGGGGCCCGAATATAAAAAATAAAATGAAAAGAAAAACCACTGCTTGCTTCCAACACCATTGCAGAGTGCTTCATCAGTTCAGTGATGCCAATGAATGCTCTCAAAATGATGACCATGCATGCTTGGTAGGGCGAAAAATTCCGAAGGTGCCGACGGATATTCAAGCGACGAGATGATCCTTCATTGAGTCAGCCGTAAATCAAAACACAAGTTGCAGAAAAACAAATAATAGATTGCCCACCAGAGGTCTTGCCATGCGACGGGCATCCATTGGCGCATCGTGCCAGCCTGTTGGGCGATATTCGCTCGAAGGGGCGTTCGTTCCTCAGCGCGCCACTTGTAAACCTACATTTGAATACGAAAAAAAAAAAAAAAAAAAAAAATTGCGTGTTTTAGTTAACTGTATGACCCCTCAAAGCGCATCCCATGGCCGCTGAATCATCCTGTATAATGAAATGCACTTACATATATATATATATATATATTGTATTGTATTTTTGCCTAAATTTCCATTAAAGTTCAGATGTGGTACAATGCAGTGTGTTATTTTTCTATTGGAGCACTCTCTGCCAGGTTTCCGGTCCCATAGATGCCGAATTAGAGTCCACTGTAACTCACTAGAGACCCTGCAAAAGCTTCGCTATTGCTAAATCTGAGTGTATATATAAATTTAATAAATACAATTGAAGTTCTACATCGATTCATTTACTCAATTAAAATAAAATTAATTGAGTTATGTGTGATACTTCATTTTTTAATAGCTGTTTTGTTTTATGCATATATTTTTCCCTTCTTCTTCAGCTTATTGAATTATTTGATTACACGTAGGACAAAGTGCTTATTTTAAGCAGCAATCAAAATGGGAGGGGGCGGGGGAATGCAATTTTCCTCAACAACAATCAACCAGCGCCACCTAATGGATTTCTTTCAAAGCACACTGTAAATACAATACTCCTGGCATTTATAAGAACAAACTGTGAAATTTTTAGCAAAATCGGTCCAGTTGTTTTTGAGTCTATAAAGTTCGGAGGATATGGCGTTCTTATACATATATACGAACATTCCCATATATTTATATAGATTTGCACATTTTCGGGAACTCTTAACGAAGATGCAATCCCCACATTTTTCGGTAAATCGTGAATCTTGCCTGGAAGTGGGGAAGCTCACCTGCGAGACGCTCCAGGCCGCCCCCTGCAGGACGGCCGCCGCCGCCGCGACGCACCTCTCCAGGGAGGCGGAGGAGGCGCGTCGCGGGGAGGTCTCCAGCTCGTAGCGGAAGGTGTTCCCGCCCACGGGCAGGGGCGCCGGGTGCACCAGCAGGGCGGCGAACGCCTCGCAGACCGCGAAGAGGACGAAAGGCAGGAGGTAGTGCGGCGATCCGGATTCCAGTGCGAAGTTGTCCAGCAGGGCGCCGCTCGCCAGGGGGAAGATCGCCAGGGCGGCTGCGGGACACACCTTGCTCCGGCCGTAGGCACCGCGGTTCTGGGGGCCACCTGCGGAAGCAAAACAGAATCTGTTTAAGAATCGCTCATTTCTACAATGCAGCCTGATAAATAAATTAACTTTTAAAAACACCCTGCCGCATCACCGCATCCCCTCCTACAAGTCAGAAAGGTGAAGATGGAACATCAGTGGTCCTCCTGTATACCATGAAAACAGGTGATGGGGAAGTCCAACTGACAACCCTCACTTGCGTGTGGCACTGGAAAACTCGCACCAGCCAACTTGACTATCGGTGCGAGATGCTAGTGCTTCTGAAAGCTGTGGCTACAATAGACGCAGCCGGAGCATTTGGACTTACCATTAACCACATTACCACTCAAGTCGGGCATACCACTGGTCTTTAGAAAATGATTACGCTCGTTTCGTGGCTGATTGGCAACTAGCATGCAGGAGAGATGAGCATTGCATCCACAGTTTTCAGAAACGAGTAGGGATCGATAGCAATTGTGATAATGTGTGTAAATCACCTCACATCGATAGTCAGAGTGACTCGTGGCAGTTTTCTCCCCTGTCACACAAAAATAAGGGGTTGCTACTTCTAAAAGTCGTCCTGGAAGGCGCTGTCCTCCCTTCAATACCCGTCAGTGAGCTGATCTACATGACGACCATCGATGTATTAGCCTCAACCTTTCTGACCGGTACGATGTGAAGTGTGGAGAAAAGAAATAAGATATTTACAAGTAAGCATCTTTTATAACATTATTGATAGGTCATTTTTATTGCTGCCAACAGATTAAATTTAGTAGCCAGTAAGTAAATTTAGTAGCACAAACAGTCAGATAATCATATTTTCTAATGCCTAAGCTCTCAACGAATTCCAAACTTTTTTTGAACAAGCAATTTGGTATTTATTTTATACCATTCCATTTTCTAAACCCTTTTGATGCATTTTTTTGTCATGCTCTTTTTATGAGCACGACACGTCCGTCCAGCTTCGATCACAAATCTATTCTCTTCAAATCTGAACCTGCAGAACAGAGTTCCGGCAACGCAGGCAGTCCAATGCAGCACGGGGAGAACGAATGATGCGTACGCAAGAGAGGAAATGCGTCCGAGATGCTTCTAAGATGAAATTACTTTATCGTAGATTTTCCTTACTGAATGCTGGATTGGTGACCAGAATGCTTTGAAACATACTAGAACAAGAGTAAAATAGGAATTATGACTATTACTAACTATGCATTTTTTTTTTTTTTTAATGATTTCACACTGAAAAGTTTGTAATCGAATTTTTTTTAAAAAATTACTAAACCTGTGATATGTCAACTACCGTATTTTTAATACAATTAGATCAGGGTATTGTGATTTTTCAACAATTATTTATTTTAGGAAATAAATGTTTGTTTTAAATGCATTCCCAGAGTACACTAGACTAGAGTTTCTGGGTTTAGAAATTCATAAGACCGCGAATTTTTTTTTTTTTAAGGTTAAAATGTGGCTCACATATTTTTAGTGCAGTTTGGCTAACATTGACCCTTGTGCTATTAAACCCCACTAACCAGTCAACTCTCTTCCAAGTTCTCCCTGCAAATTTGTTAATAGAGATGTTTTCTCATATTAAGACCACACGATAGATCAAAATACGTTTTTTTCTTTTCATTCGTATCCTTCGTCGCTTTCGTGTAGTCTTTCGTTTATATATATACATAGATAACTCTGAAATTTGTGAGACAGTGGAAGACGACAAACGCAGGGAAAAATATTCGTTAAATTTGTAAATTTGAACTCTTTTATGGCCGCAGACGGTAATTTGTGTAGGTTTTGGAAGGAAGGAAAATGGATTTGAAGCGAGAGCATTATAGCGGTATGATTTTCTATGATTTTAAAGTGGGGTTAAATCAAGAAGAATGCCTTCAACTTCTACAACTAGCATGTGGAGACGAAGCTCCATCTCGTGCCACTGTATTTAGTTTACAGAATTTCGTAGAGGTGAAGTTCTCTGCTGGATCAAAAACATTCAAGAAGATCTTCATCAGCTGTAGTTCCAGAAAGTGTGTCTGCCATACGAAAAATTTTAGTCGATGATAATCGCTGCACTTACCAAATGATACAGAAGAAACTTAACATTGGATCCGCAGCTATACATAGAATTATTCATGTAGAACTGTATATGAAAAAATTAGTTGGTCGTTGGGTCCTTCATAATTTAACAGAAAACCAAAAAACGGAGAATGTCAGAATCTGCAAAGAAACCATAAAATTACTTAACGTTGGTGGACACCACCCTATTTCTAAAATCATAACTGGTGATGAAACTTACATACCGTTTTTGATGTTCCAACACGACAAGAAAGGTCTTTGAAGATGACCCCAAACCAACAATGGTGAAAAGACAACGAGTAATGAAAAAGTAATGTATGCCTTTTCTTCAGGAGTACGGGACTGGTCAAAGCCGTCAAGCTGGAGGGACAGAAGACAGTCACAGCTAACTGGTACACCACTAAGTGTCTTCCAGAAATTCTACAAGAAGTGAATGTAAGGGGACTCATGCTTCACCATGATAATGTATCTTCTCATAAAGCAAGAACGGCAGTCGAATTTCTTAAACAAAAACACATCAAAGTGATAGAACATCTACCCTATTCCCCTGAACTTGCTATGTGTGACTTTTGGCCTTTTTTTTAATCTCAAGAAAAATTTACGTGGTCGCCGTTTTCATTCCGAAGATGAGATTGATGAGGCTATAAAAGCATATTTTCATCAATTCCAAGAAATGGATCGCATGAAGCATTTAATCTCTGGAAAAATCGTCTGCAAAAGTACATTGATGTTGCAGGGGACTACTTTTTGAACACTCTTAAAATTTAGTAAGTTAAACTTGTACCATTTAGCTGTATCTCAAAAATTTCAGAGTGACCCTCGTGTATATATATATATATTGAAAATTCGTTTTGAAGTTGAAAAGGCACTATGTGTCTCTTGATGGGAAAAAAGCCCACCGAAGCCCTAGAGCTATAGAAAGAAAAAGAGTTACTTTGTATCACCCGCAGCGTCACGCCCTCCAGGAGACAGAGGGCGGAGACGAAGAGGGCGTCCGCCACGGTCCTCAGCCCCAGGTAGAGCCAGAAGGTCCTGCTCAGGTCCCCCAAGACGTCGAAGCAGGGCGCCCTGCCGCCGCCCCGCGCCCTCCGCAGGGAGAGGACGCACTTGATGCCCTCCACCCGGTTCGTGAGGGAGCGCTGGCAGGTGAGGGCGTCGTGGCTCCGGCCGCCCAGCCGGATCGCGGTGCCGCTGGTGGCCGGAGAAAAGCTGCACACGGTGAGCGGGGGCGAGTCCGAGTCCGCCTCCGAGAACTCCCTGGGCGACACGTTCCTGTACTCGGTGAACTGCCAGGTGGTCAGGTCGGAGTTGAACTCCAGGACAGGGTTCTCCCGGACGTGGGGGTCGTACACGAGGCAGTGGTGGGTGGTGTTGCCGGTGGTCCGGAAGCACATCTGCAGGGGGTCGGAAGGGGCGAGGCCGTCCTTGTACTCGAATCGGCAGTGGGAGAGTCTGCAGTGGAGGAGAGAGGCGGATTTCTCAACTGAACAATTTATTTCATTTGGAATGGATTGCCATGATGGATATGAAAGCAGATATTTACAGCCAATTTAGCCTATTAATAACAGCCAATATGAATTTAAAAACAGATAATTATTTCACAAAAAGTACTTTGATAAAGAAAATGAAATCCTAATACCTAGAAGAAAATAAGTTAGAGGAACAGAATTCGGGCAAAGCATTTGTAACCTAGCGTTCGGGCAAAGCATTTCGGGCAAAGCATTTGTAAGTTTCAAGATCACGATTTAAAGAAGAGACATTTCAAATGTGAAATGGTGAAACAACTGCTGTAGTCTCCACGATTTTGAATGCAAGCATGACAATGTTCATGCTCTTTGTGGTACAGGTGCCGTATGTTATTTCGTGGGATGGAGTTCTGTGTCTGTTGCACTTGGTCAGTCAAATCAGCAACGTTCCGTGCTGATTATGAGTGATTCGAGAAAGATGTGGCCAATTCAACGTATAAGCACTTTGCAGAGCGAGTTGGTTGACAGCAAAAGTATTGCGAAGAGCTTTATCCTGGCTCTTCTGGCTATTCACATTGAAATGGCTCTTCTCTCGCATACCTTAACCTATGACTTTGAAACTAACCAAATAAATACGTTATCTAGACAAATGGTTTGAAATAAACAGAAAAAGCTTCATTCTCTTATACTATTTTTTTCTTGGTGTTGGGATTTCATTTTCTACTGGTTTAATAGGAATTCTTTGTTGTTTAAATTAAAATTGAATGAAATTACTAAAGATGCATGGAAGCAAATTTTTAAGAGGAGCTTGAACGGTTTCGAGTGTCACACTACTAAAATAAGTCGCTTTCGACCCATTGATTCACCTATAATATACAGTTATGCCACGACTTGAAAATTACTCTATGAGTGCACAAATGCTGAGTTTCAAAAAATGTTTACCTCTTTCAATTATGTGCTCTTTTCCACTTGTTTTTCGTTCAACGTAAGAATTTGTAATCGCGATAATTCAAGGTGGATCGACTAGAGTTTTATGAGATAACGATTCAGAATAGAATCGTTATCTCATATCCAAACTACTGAAGTGGCGTTATGTTGACACAGAGTAATTGGTGTTTTCGATACCACTGGAAAAGTTTTCAAAATTATATTGCAATAGACAAAATAGAAATTGCTTTTTTTTTTTTTTTTTCGAAATTGAATGATTATTTGTGGATGATAACCGTATGGTCTCAGATGATGGGATGAAAGAAAATAATGATATATATATATATATAAACTTCAGCAAGGATGTCATTTTCAAGCTGGCTATTATGAAATGTATGAGGCATTTCACTTGAAATTCACTGGGTTGTCGAATAATTTAAAAAAAAAAAAAAATTTCAGGGCAACAAAGTAGGTTTCCTCAATGAGTTAAATGGTGTGTACATTTTAACATATTTGCAGCGTGGTTCAAATTTATCCAAACAAATCAGTTTTACGTAGGAACATCATGTGTGAAAGAAGAATACAAGTCATGCATAATTCATTATTTCTTTGGAGGCTTATTTATTACATGATATTACATTTCTGTAATTGTTCGACGACGCATGCGGTTTCAAAACGAACGAGCGCCCTCATCTTTCAGCCAGTCCATTCGAGAATATCTGAAGCAATCTTTGACTGCGCGATGGAACCTCGCTTGAACTGTCCCACATTAACACAGAAAAATGTTGTGTTAATGGAATGGAATGTTGGAAAGCCTTCACCGTCCACGATGCACTGCTTGTATTGTCTGCAAGGTTAAGTATACAGTTTTGGATGTGAAAACATCTATAAAATCGCTTCGTATGTGTAGGTAGTAGATGAGAGATGCTTTCATAAATGTCATCGAGTTTCTTACAGTAGGGACACCAGTGAATAGAATTTCTTTCCCACCTGGACGCCGTCCATTCAAAACGCCAATTTTTCGATTTTGACGAAACATCTATAAAATCGATTCGCACGCGTAGTCGACACAGGGTCATTTTCATGTCCGGTTTGAAATCTCCAAAACTATTCATGATTTCGTCGCATCCAACTACATAGTCGCGTAGAGGAAAGTTTCCAGTGGGCTTAGAATCCGGTGCTGAGAGCGCAGTTCCGCTGTTTTATATCTTGATCCAGATGTATTTCAAGGGTTTATCTGAAACTAAATAGGGCAATAAAAAGCATGCACTGAAATGTGAAATATTTGGTACGATTCTATAATGTCAGCTGGCAGGCAACCAAGGTGAGGAAACGCATGGCAGACGGACTGGAGACGAAGTCACACGCAACAGCATGAGTAGAGTGCGCTTTGCGAGGCGCCTCCACTTCCGTGAGGAGAGCACCCCGGGCCTCACCATCGTGCATATTGTAGCGTGGCTCTATTACAGTAGAGGTCCTCCACAGGGATGCTTCCACACGTCAAGACATCCTTTATTATTACTATTTAATGAATCCGTTTTGCACATCATACTGTCCCATATGTATATGTACTGTAAGTAGAGGGCACTCACCTGAAGAGGGCGTCGGAGGACCACGCCTCCGCTACCTGGGCGCACGTGTCAAAGTTGGAGCACTTCTCCAGGTGCAGGGCGGCGCTGAGGGGGGAAGAGCAGTCGAAGTCGAGGCGGGGCTGCCGGTGCGCCCTCCGGACAGGGGGCACGTGGGCGAGGGCGAGGTAGGCCGCGAGGCAGGCCGCCAGCGAGATGGAGAAGCACAGCTTGTAGAGGCGGCTCTCGGCCAGGGTGCCCAGCAGCAGGGGTGCCACGATGCACACCATGCCGGAGGCCGCGTGCACCCAGATCGCGTGCCACACGGTCAGGCCGAGGGCGCGCATGTGCACGCTGAAGAAAGGGGCGACGCCAGCGATGCCTGGAGGGGAACACAGAATGACAAAAAACTATTATTTAATTGATTTAAAAATTAAAATTGAAAATTACCTTACCAAATAAATCAGAAACTACTTACCAAACTAAAAACTATGAAAAAAAAAAAAAAAGAACTGAAAATCATCAACTGCTTTAAATACTTCTAAATATTGGAACAGATTCATTCATTACAGAGATTTTAGCGTTCATTTTAAATAAGGAAAGAAGTTAGAAAAATATAATTTAAGAAAGGCGATGATATTAGTGGTTAATTTAACAGTGTTTCACAGACTCGGCTCTTGGTGGTGTTGGAAGTAGTGCTTATTTTAGGACCAGTTGAATTTATGTAGCTTTTTGGTTGAGAATGAGTTAACATTAGCGGTTAATTTTAATCCCTGTTATATTCACTGCTCACTTTTTGCGACTGCATTATATTTTTAACTACAGATAAATTTAATGTACATGATATTTAAAGCATATATTTTCAACTCCACTTAAATTTAACATTTCGATCGCTTGATATTATTAATAAAAGGAACAAAATCGAAATGCGTTTCTTTAATAATTTTAGTCTTGTAAACAGAATTAAAATTTTTAATTTTCTACATAGTGCAATTGTTGGATACAGAAAATATAACCTATATATTAACAGATCTCTTTTGGTGGGCCTTCCAATAAACATATTCTATGTTATAATTCCAATTAATATTGTCGGTTGCATAATATTCATGTACATAACTTATCCACGCATTACAAAATTAAGGGCCGTTAAAATTAACACTTAGTTTATCTTAGCATTTAACAGTTAACAAAAATTAATAGTTTTTCCTATCTCTATTATATTCCTTTATTTACAAATCTCACACATTTAACTCGTGAATGAAAACGACTCAGAGCCAATCAAATTAGGCGCCCATTTTCTTCCCTTTTTTTCAGTGGCGTGTGCAGTCACTTTACAAAAAATTAATTTAATTTCAATTTGCTTAGCCTATGCCCTTTTATGTCAATGTTACACACAGATGATTAATAATACAGTGGATGGAATTAATGGATTGATCAGAATTTTTTTTTTTTTAATTCTTACCAGCATAGAACAGGAAATTAACCACATTCAAAGATAAGAATATTTGTCGTTCTGGCGTAATCATGATGAATCTGAAAAAAAAAAAAAAAATTAATTAAACAAAAGAAATTATGCATTGAATGTCATTTAAGCATTTTTAAAATGACATGCCGAGGATCATAACAAATTGTATGAAATATTATCTGGCCTTTTGAAACATCCGTCCTTTTTCCATGTAGAAAAAGATCCTGCAGTTTGGATCTTTTTCTTACAAACATTTGAAAATAGTGGACATCAGGAAAAAAAGTACATGAAAGTACAAAAAATAAAGTTGTATTTTTAATGTTTATACTTATTTTTATGTATATATTTAATTTTGTTTAATTTCTGCCTTTTTTACTGTCCTCAACTTGACTTGATCTGTTAACGGTACTCCCAAAATTCTACACTAAGAAATTTTTGTTTTCAACAAAAGTGACAACGTCATTTTGCTCACAACATAACGTCATGCTCAAAAATTACTGCTGAAATCTACTGTACTGGATATGCCAAATATTTCAAAAAATACTATTTTGTAGTACTTTTCCGAGATTTATCTCAAATAAAGAAGTTAAAAAACTGTTTCGGATCTGAAGATGGCTAGAAGAGCCACAAATAAATTTTCTTTTGCTTGTTTAGAGGACAACTACCACAAACTCTTTGTGAGATCCTTTAGTTGCTCACAGTACACTCCAATGAACACTCGATTTGACGTCATGCATTGACAAGCAATGAATGGAAACGTCAATTCTACAAATTAATCCACCACATGAAAAAGTCCAACCGAATTCAATATGGAGTGCTTATATTTTCCTCAAGTGCTGGACAATACACCGTTTGAAACTGAAGATTAGGTTTTTAATGCGCTGAGAGTAACCATCAATTGATTTATCGCCTAGTTCTAATCAGTAGCTTCAGCTATACCTTCCAAGAATCATGCCTCCACTTTGAACAGCATTAGTAATAATTTCATTCGCGCTATTTTCTCTGCAGCGCTGCACCACAAGCAGTTTCAAGTAAACCATTTATTTATTTACTGTAATTAATTACCCCATGACGCCTGAACCTGCCGACGCCACCTAACGACAGCGAGGCCCTACTTCCATTTCAGGTTTCGATGCCTACTAACACACCTGTGGTTTCGTGACCACTTTAACCCTGTGCAGCTTAAACACTATCACTTGTCTAGGATCCTCTGAAGCTAACGCCAAAACAAAAATTTCATTTAAAGTTTCCTTACTTTTGCTTTAATTCCATTTTGAGACTGCTTAATTAAAATGTTTATACTTAAATTATGTAGTATTTATGTAGTCCGTAATTTGCTTCATGATGATTTTACTTTCTCGTATACATAAATCCTAATGTATATAGTAAACGAAGAAATAAGTTATAGAATTGATTTTATTTAAAAGATAACTTTCGATTCAAGTCTATTTTTAGAACACGAATTGCTTCGCTGTTAGTTAATCCTTTTAAACGATTTCCCAGCCTATTCTGTATCTAGTATATATATATATATATATATATATATATATATTATATGTACATTGCTAAATTTTTTAACAAAACGTTTATATTTATTTAGCTCTACCGACATTACAGCACACATAAAAATAATAGAACATATGGTCTATGCAACGACATCTATTCTCCTCTAGAAAAATGCACTCCAACAATTTCAAAACAGAAACTTTTTCATCCGAGCATCTCGTCTTCGCAGACCGCATGTGCTCACGAAGCCGACGACATCACATACCCACCTAAGATTGGAAATAGGATGTACACTATTTGCGATCTGAACTCCAGTCTAGTAATATCATCCTACTTCACATATTTAAAAATATTAAATAAATCAATAATAACTAATTATAAAATATACGACAAACATCAGCTTGAGCTTATCCTATTTAACAGCAAGACAAAAATACTAATGATTTACATGACAATGGTGTATTTAAAAAAACACACACTTGGTATTAAATCTCGGGTTAGGTAATGGCTGAAGAAAAATAATAATACTAAATTGTTCATCAGTCACTCAGACGTTCATAAAAGCTGCATACATTTTTTTTTTTTTTTTTTTTTTACTCTAGTCTCCAGTGTAGACAATGCCTCAGCGCTAGTCCATTTTGCACCAGGGCAGTGAGAAACTGCACTATCGTACTTCTGCAATGCTCACGCCATATTTTTTGCAGCTTCAAAGATAGAGGAGCGTTTTACATAATAAAAGTTAATGGGTGGTGATCTGTAATACGCTCCATTGGTGAACCGAAAATGCATGCCTCGAACTTTTTAAACTCCAAATAACGACTTAGGTCACTCTTTCAATAGCTGGCCAAGCCCGTGGGGCCTATTTCGGCTGTCATGCCGTTAACTGGATGTGGCTCACCATTTTTCCGCGGAGACAGACATGCACCGATTCCTGTGGAAGATGCATCACCAAGGGTAGCCTTGTGATCGGAGGCTGGTTGCAACTCTGAATGATTCTCCAGCCAGCATAACTTTTCGGGACTATTCTTACTGGTCAATGCATCAGAGGATGCATCGTTTCGGCGTAATTTGATAAATAATCTCTGACCTAGGAAAGTTGTTTTTAGTTGTGGTTGTTTTTTATCCGAGGACTAACCAAATTTCGAACAGCCTTGTCTTCTCGGGGTCAGTTCCGATGACCGACCCATGGACATGCCCCAAATACTTTATGAGCGATTTTGTTTTTTTTTTTGCACAGCTTTTCAACTTCACTGAGAATTTCCAGTCTAATAAGTTTGAAAATATATGTAAATCTTTTGAGTGACTTCAAAAAGCACACTCTATTTCATTGATTAGGAGCAAATGATGTCAGAGATACGGGCGGTTCCGATAATGTAAATCTCTCTCTACACAGTCATTTAGATGAATTCATTTTTCAATTTATTTTACTTATATTTTTTGAAAACATAATTTTATGTAGAAAGTTTCAAAGAAATTTCGCCACCGATAATAGAATACGAACGTAACTAATGAAACATAAATAACAATTCATTACTTTTAAAATATCGTAGATAAATTCTAATATATTTTGGTATTAAAATGTTAATAAATATAAATTTTAATACAATTTATTTTATTAATAATATATCTTAGATATTTTCTTAATTTATGTTAACTGAAATTTTTATATATTTTAATTAAAACTATTATTAATTAATTAATAAAAGTGGTTTTATATTTCTAGAACTCTATGGAAAACAAAAATACTTTTACAATCAAAGGGGCTTCCAATTATTTGAATTCAGTGGAATCAAAAAATAACATAAATTATACTTGTAAATTCAAAATCATAAATTTTTTTTTCTGTTTTGTATTTACTGAGGAAAACTCTGTTTACTGAATTCTATCATTACAACTGTAATAAAATCTGAATCTTTTAATTAAACATTTCAATCTTCCCAATAGTGTAATGATAACAGAGGTGAAAAAGTTCCGTTAAAATAAAAAATAAAAAAATAGCAGATTTTTAATTTACTGATAATTCTCATTGATTCTATGCTATTATAAGAAATGAATTTTCCATTACATGAGAAAAAAAAAATAGCAAAACTCCCATAAGCCTTTTCGTACTTTTTTTCATAGAATATATGTTATAGTAAATAAATCACGTAGTTGGCTGCGTTACAAAGAGGGCTAAAGAATTCTTTCGACCGTTTAATGGGGCGGCCGCTTTTAATGGAGGCTTTTTTACTTTTCGCAGTGTGAAATTACCAAAATTCCATTCCGGCATTTGAACCAAACTTTTTTTATTACGGATGATCTCATTTTCGATATACTGCCAAAAATGGATTCAAATAGCGAAAATTTTTTCATAAATTAAGCATTTAAAAATAAGTTATTCAGTGCAACCGCTTTGATGATGATAAGATGTAAGATTTTGTTTTTGAATGGCTTGTTAATAGAATGTTAATCATGAATATGAAAGAGATGTCTGAAAAGATTTTCGATTGAAATAAAAAGAAGCCTTTTTAGCAATGAGTGTTCTATGCAAAAGTGTGCGCAATTCTTTTAAGAATGATTGTGGGAGTAAACTCATGCAAATTGACTGTTGTTTTTCTTGTGAACTGGATGAAATATCATCATTGTGAGAATAATAAAAGTAGATTTGCATACAGAATAAACTTCATACGCTTCTCAATAGTGTTCAGTTGATTTATTATAGAATTATTGTAAGTACATATCGGTTTCGAATCGTGAAAAGCCATACATCAGTTTCAGGAGGCAACAATTTTCAACTAATAAGTAATTTATTATTATCATATCACTTTTTTAAAAAAATTAAATTAGGACAATGTAAACACAAAGCAAATTCAATACCAATTTTATTTACTCATTAAATGCGTGATTTATTATTTTTTTAAAGATTCATTGTTGTAAGTTATATGTTGAAAAGCTTTGAAATGCAGAAGATCCAGTAGGAATCCTATTCGCATTTTCAATTATTGTGGAAAAGATGAAGTTATTTTTGGTAATATTTATTTTTTCTTAAAAGATAGATTGAAAACAACCTGGAGTTCTCCGAGCATTTATTCTAGGAAATTAATTGTACCCTATAATTTTGGATATTCTCAGTAGATTTACAAACACATGAGAGTACTGATGTACTAGTTTTTTTTTTTTTTTTTTTTTTTTTTATGTTGAATATTTGGTGTTGATATCCTTCACTGCTGATTGTGGAAAGCACGGAAGAAAAAGAATATTATTTGAATACGTAAGTTAAGAAATCTTTGCATATTAAGCAAACAAGTAAATAAAACAAACTACACACACACACATATATATATATATATATATATATATATATATGCGTGTATATATATATATATATGCGTGTATATATATATATATATATATGCGTGTATATATATATATATATATATATATATATATATATATATATACATATATATATATATATATATGTACATATATATATATATATATGTATACCGATAGATAAATAGATATTTATTTATATCATGAGCTCCTTTTTTTAATTAAATAAAACAACTTATTTTTATAGCAAAACTTTGATTTCACTGAATTTTTGCGTGAAATAGTAGTTGATATTTGCAGTCTTGTTCATTCTTTCTTTCTTTTTTTTTTAAATAAATTATATTCTTAAAATAGTTGCAATCATTTTATGAATCATTTTACATTTTAAGATTTCCACATTTCGGATTTTTTTCTTTAAGAAAAATTTACTCATTCGAATACTTATTTCACAGTTTCACGTGTAATTCTATGTAGGCTGTATTTGACTTGCTTCATATAGATGTGTACCAAAAGGAAAAATGTTCGGATGATTTTTTCATGGAATTTCTATTGCTACAAAATTTGGTGACGATTAAAATATGTGTTATTTCAAGAATAGCTGCCTTATTTGCTAGGAAATATGTAATTGGGCTAAAATGGTACAATATGTTGGTATATGTCAGCATTTTTCTCGTTTTAATTTTGAACTGAATTTGTATTTTCATTTATTTAAGTTTTATTGTTATCTAAAATAAAATAGTGCATCGAGATATCTATTGAAACAGGGCTGTAGTGATTTATTTATGACAGTGCAATAGTTCCATAAAATCCGAGACCTCTTGGTAAAATATGTGCGTAAGTATACGTGTTTGACCTCAGTTTGGTATGTCTGGCCGGCATTTTTATCAACCAGTTGTAATTGTGACTTTTTAATAAATTCTTGTTTCAAATTAGGCTATAGATATAAATATGTTTTTATTAAGCTAGATTATTTAAAAATATTATACTAAACATTATATTTTAAGGAACCAGCTTGTGCATTGAAATGAAACGGATCATTTACTCAATTAAAAACATTCAAACATAAAATGTCAAAAATGACTCAGATTTCGAAGGAATGCATTCTGAAAGCGAAACTCGTTTCAAAGATTTTCTATTTTTGACTGATAGTTTGACTTCGTACAAAACAAGGCGCTTCTAGGTTAAGGAAATCAAGTTTCTTAATCATTAATTAAGCTTTTACTATGACTTGAAATTCGCCGTGCCTCCAAATCAAAACATATTAAGTTATCAAAAAAACAAATATCAATGGCGTGTTAATTTTTGCAGTTTGAGTGTTGTTATTCATGAAGCGACGCAAAAACAGCATTAAAGCATTGTGCAACCGTGGCTTTTTTTTTTAGACGTCCCATTTCTGCATGAAAGCTTTAAATTTTTGCAATAGCAGAAAGGACTCCCTCAAAGAGCTCTGGAGGAAATTAAATTTTTCTAATGCATTAAGGTTTTCTATATTTTTATTGTTATTATTTCCCACTTTATATAGCCCTGATTAATGTTTATCTATTGAAATATACCGCTTCCAATGTTTTTAAATTTGTTTTTTACAATTGATTTAGTATGAATGAAACGCCACAAGCGACTAAAATTTCTTTCATTATCACGAATTGTATGAAATTCGTGAATTAAATACACACAATGAATTCACTCGCGTACTTTCATAGACAGAAATTTTGCACCTTAATCAATGAAAAAGTTTAATCCTTCAACTAACCGATAACAAGTAACATTTCTATAAAATATAATTACCATAAGATTTGTCAACTTTTCGCACATCCGTCGAATTTCTCTTTCTCTTTGAACTGCCGGAGTTTATTTTCAGTTGCAGAACTAAACAAATGGCAATTTGCGAATGGGTAGTGTCTGACAGCCAGCAAAGCTCAATGCATATGCCAATAGGCATTTGCCTCCTGGATATTGACTCGTTTGCAATAAGTTAGGAAGCAATGAATAAAATATATTTTTAATATCTAAAGGAAAAATCAGATGCAGATTACGCCTTTCTATGGTTATCCAACGCAGCAAGTCTTCAAACACATGATATTTCATGTGACTTTTTAAAGTAAAACGGACGCGCAACGAAGCGAGCAGCTCCCTCGTCTGTGAATCTCTGATGCAAAGGGCTTAAAAGACAAATTGTTTTTTTAAATGACTGTTAAGTCAGCGTTTATAATTCAGCTGTTCAAAATGGAATAAACCGGTATTAATTACCATATATTATGCATGGCATTGTAACAATGGATTGTAACCCATGTCAAAACTTGTGTCTGTAATTCAAGGTCACCCTTTCAATAGCATTATGAAAATAAAACTTGTTTGGTCGTGTAGGATTAGGACGTCCGTCTCTATTCACACGAAAGAAACATTTTATTACACATTAAACCTAGTATCAGTTTTAAATCAGAAAACAATTTTACGCACAATCGTTTAAATTGTATCTCTGTTTATTTTTTTAAATGTTCTTAAATCAATGCTTGAACAATTTTAAATGGGAGAATTAGGATGGATGCCGCGTATTCTTTAGTTTTTACCAAGTGGTAATTTAAGAAATTACTTTTTTTCATGGTAATGACGATATGCACTACCCAATATTAATTCCTGGGAGCGCTGTTGTGTTAAAAAGTATAGTTTGCTGAAAAAAGGGCAACGGCTTAGTTAAAAATCACTTTGATATCGAACATGTGACGTTGTATAACGTTCTCCCTTATCAGGATTTTCCATACAGTGACCCTATCCTACATGGATATCGCATCTTCTGTTAACTGGATAGCGACTCCATGAATTGGCTTAGAAATTTCAAACTGCGACAAGGATAAATGATTCACTCGGCGGTCGAATTCCTCACACACGCTTTCGAGATTAATGAATTTAGTTCCGATTTGATTATCTATTTGACATATTTGGTTACGGCAAAATGACTTTTCGATTGCAATATTGAAACATTTTTTGGGATTTGAGATTCAATAATGCTTCTCGTGTTTCATTAATAAACATTAAAGAGAAACTTTTACATATTTTTCATAATCGACTGTACCTTTTCCTAAATGTTATGAAAGGTTTAATTATTATTAATATATAACCGCGACCTCTCGCGGTTATAACTGGTAACTGTGTGATAGGTAGTTGCGGTGAGATCTTCAGACCATGAGGTGAGCGTTAGGAGCGTCAGATGAAAACAGACGGTCAGGGACCGGCTCTTGGCTTAAATATGAATACTATTGTAGAAGAGGCACAGGGTGCCATGTGTATGTATATACTGTGTAAATAAAAATGAATATAATTAGAAAGAGAGTATTTCATCCCGACACAACGAGCTGCTAGTATAGCAGCTAACAATTATAACATTTTTAAATTAAACACATACATTAATTTGTCACAAATAAGGGACCTTGTATTTATCTGATATCTTTTTAAATTAAACACAATGGAATCCCCGGCAGGACAGCTCCTCGTGGAACTCTTCGATTATTTATTCTTTTCCCTTCTCAGTTGCGCTCAGTTACAACGGAGGAGGTGCACTCCCAAACAAATACACATTTAATATGAAATTTAGCTTTCTTAAGTCTTAGTAATCAGTTTTTAAGTTAACGGTTTTTCCATACCTTTCAAATTCATACAATTTGAAATGAGAAATCGTTTCTGTCGATTATAAATTACGTCATCAGTGACGTCATCAGAAGAAACGAAATGGAGCGCGCAACCGGAAGTGACGAGAAATATTGTCATCTTGTTAGATAAGGGTTTTTGGTAGATAAGGACCATAGCCAACTAGGTTTATAGGAGACGGAAGTACGTCATCAACGTCATCAGAGAAGCGCGCGCAACCGGAAGTGACGAGAGTTTTTTCCCGGTGGCAACACCGGAATGTTGTACTATAAATGAGAGGGGTTTTTGGAGAGATAGGAATTTACGTGATAAGATAAGCGGAATAGGAAACGGTTTTAATTGGATTTCTTCTTAATTTTTTAATTAGATTATTTTATAAAATGTGTTTTGTAAAGGAATTTATTTGTATTAAATTTGATTATTTTTTTTTTTTTATTGGATTATTTTACAAATTTATATTATTATACAGAAAAAATTATTTTCTATTTGCAAAATTTTTTTTTAATTTTTATTATTTTATTCATTCTCAAAAATATTTTTTTTTTTTTAAATTGTTTATATTTATTTCAATTTGACTTAATTTTTTTTTTATTTTACGAAACTGTTTTTTCATAAAGGGATTTTATTTTTATTATTGCTTCTTTCAAATTTATTTTATTTTACCAAACTTATTTTCGTAAAAGAATTTATTTTTTTTTTTCGGAAAATTAATTTTTTTTAAATTTTTAATTCCATTTTTTTATTTCGATTGCATTTGTTATATTTTACAAAATTTGTTTTTGTAAAGGAATTTATTTTTTTTAATTTATAATTTTTCCCTAGTGTGTTACTACATTTTTTTTTTTTTTTATCACTTCATTAGATATTTAATTATCCGAAACTTTGTTTGGCATTTAAAGTTTTCCTTAAAAATCTCTCACACTTCTTTTTAAATACGATATTAATTTCAAATTTTCTACCCAATATTAAATACTACACAGCATTCGTATTAAAAGATTTAATATGTTAACTTTTTGAAGATCATATACCAGAATAGTTAAAACTCCGAGGGAAATGTTACGAATTTATATATTTATCCAATTAATGAAATGCAGAATTTTTTTAACATAAATGTACTTTAATTAAAATAGGCATGAAATTTTCTTTCAACTCACTTATTTTTCTAATATTTTTTTCTTTCATACTCGATTCTATTTTGATAAACCCTATAACTTCTTGCTGATACAAATAAAATGTCTTAGCATGCATTTTTTTTTTTTTAAACATTTAGAAATAACACAGATTATGATTTTGTAAGACAAAATAATTAAAATAATATATTTATAAGGAACTTACACTAATGTATTTCTTAACCTATTTTATTTAAAAAATATTGCATACTTCTAATTATCTCACCAATAATTTTCACCTACTTTATTATTTTCTTTACTGTAATACACAAAATCTTGTACTTACACGGAGATACATTTGTTAAATTTTCCCACAAATAAATGTTCAATACTAATACATATTACTATACTAAACTAAAGAATTTGTATAACATGAAAAGCATAAAATACACACACACACACACAACAAAATTTCAACAGAAAACTTTCTTACAAAATCTAATTGTATAAGCATGCTAAAATTATATATCTTATTATTTTTTGAGTGATTTTCTCACATTCTTCTTACCTGGGAAAAACCCCGATTGATTACATTCTATTTAAAGACACACGTTACCGTATTATACTTATAAAATTAAGGTGTATATTTTTTTAATCCAACTATTTTATAAAACAATATTTTCATTGATATTTAAATTTTAACATGTATTGAATTTTCTTACTCAAAAACTTTTATCATTAAAGAAAAATCTGTACGTACGTTCTTTTCGAACACTCATCTCAAATTCTAGTATACAACCTTTTTTAAAGAATGCTGATAACATGTACCTCTTTCCAATTTCAGATAAGATAGTATTGCTTTCAAATATTGATAGCATTGGAATGCCTATCAGTTTAGATATGCATATTTTTTAATTTTAATTTAATTAATCAACAAACCATTTGTAGTGTAATTTTAGATGAAGAAAAATAAAAATTATGAAATTATTACTAAATAACATATTTTTTACTAAAGATATTATAAATAATTTATTTTTATTTTTAACAAATTATATGCATTTTTTGTTTTCTGGTAAATGAACACACACACACACGCAAAAAATAATATAAATATTCTTTTATTTTTATCAAAGTGAAATCCAATCATCTCGTTTTGCATACATTCGTTTAGATTTTTTATGTTCTAATATTGAATTAGTCTGAAAAAATTTTTTTATTCATGATGTAACTTGCAGGTACATTCATTTCTTTCAAAGCTAAATGAAATTCTTTCGAGCCTGCTGGAGATTGTTTCCGATTTCGAAGTAAATCTACAACTAATTTTACAATATTAGTTCGAGGTAAATGTTTTCCATTTATAAACGATTTCTCCATCGGGTGTCCAAGATAATATGGAAGGCTTCTCTTTTATAAAGTCCAAAATATTCCTTGCAGTATTCAAGTATCGAACAGGAGCAGCTTTTAAAATTTTAGTTGTAATGGAATCTTCTTTTTCAGAATCAGATTTTACGTCTTCTTCCTTTTCTGAATCTTCTTCTGTTCGTTCTTGTCGGGGATGATGTATTTTAACAAATTTTTGTAAAACTTGTAAATACTGATTCATCTTTTCCCTCTCGGGTAAACCCTTTGTCCGAATTATTTCTTGCATTTTATTATCTAAGTCAGTTAATTGGTCAGCTACCTCCACGCGATCTTCTGGTACCAAAATCAATTTTCTACTGTACTCCATGGATCAAGGATGTAATTACTGAAATCGCAGCTGGTAATAGCAAGGATAAAAATCCTTCTCCCCGTTGAACCAATATATTTCTCTTTTTATAAAGTGGTAGTTTTTTATCAGAAAGTTTTCTTAAAATTTTTTTAAAAGGGACTAATTGATTCTTTTGTTTTTTAGAAAGGGGTACGTTTCCTTGAAGCACATTCAGGGCACATTCACACAAAGATTTAATAACACTGTTTGGACATTTTTTAAGAATATAGCCTTTTGATTTACTGTTTGAAATCAGTTTTAGATGTTCCAATTGGTGATGTGAGCAGGCAGACATTCTAGAGTCGAATAAAGAATCATCTTAAAATGTGAACTTATATAGTTTCTAAAAACTTGGTGAATACTTTAGCTTTATAGACAGCACAATGGTTAATTTCTTCCATGTTGAAAGGGGCACAATACATTCACTGGTGGTAAATCATTTACTTTGGGGCATTCATAGTCATCCAAATTCAAAATTTCTTTACTCGTTAAAAACTCTAAAAATTTCTTTTTCTCTAATCCTTTTACATAAATATAGGGAAACATTTCCATGATAATTGTCAAAACACTGCGTAAGTACTCGTAAGGTAATTCACCATCGTCCCATTTTATTTTATGGAGGTGCTTAGTAACCCATAAATAATTTTCTTTCTTTCGCGGTTCTATAAGTTCAAAAGGGTGAGGGGGTTTAAAAAGCCATCTCCCGCAGAAAGTATCATCGTGCACGGCACACACTGCCAGCTCTTTGATAATAAAAGACCCTGCAGAAATCTGAAATCCTTCAAAATCCAAGACAGCAGCCGCCATGACTTGTAAAGACGAAAATAATTAACGAGGCTGATAAACACAGTATTTATCCCCTGGAAAAATTCCACTACGCAATCGCAGTGAATCGTCTGTATCCGGTTTTAAATCGATTAAAAGATAACTAAATGGTTTTGAAGTGGCATCCTCGTAAACTTCTCGAAAAATTTCGTTTGACTGGGATACAGTTGTCTACCTAAATGCATGATTTGCGATCGGTCTCTAGGATTTTTGAATAAAAACAGGTAATGTGCATTCAGTGATATGTCCCGCATTTCTTTTCCTTTATGAAAAATATTTTGAACAATAAAAATAATACTCAAATTTCGGTGGTGACCACCCTTAGTAAATAACTTTGTTAGTTTAGTATCGCTCGAAAGTTCTGACATGAGATCATCAATCACAATCAAAGCGTTTGATAACGTATGAATGTCTGATGGCAAACCTTCGTGAAATTCTACATTTTTCATTTCTCGGTAAAGTTTTTGATAAACTCCATAACACCAAATCACTTTTTTGGGAAAAGGATATATGATTTTTAAATCTATTATTTTTTTTTTAACAAGCTGTGTCTTCCCACAACCTGTAGCTCCAGCTATTAAATAATTAGATGGGTGCCTTAACTTTTCCATTACTGAATGAAAATATTTGAGTGTGAAGGAGTATTTATACCCACAAAAAAAAAAAAAAAAAAAAAAAGAACACATTTTTTTTTTTTAAAAGCATGTTTTTTTATTTTTTAAAAATCATTCTTACACCATATCTTTTTTTTTAATAAATTGATACAATCGAAAATCGTTTGTTTTACAATGCACAAGATTGTTTACAATAGAATACAAAGAATTTCCTTGACATCTTTTTAAAATAAAATAAATACAATACATTCCACACACGTTAGAAGTCAGATTTTGTAGAGGAGTCGAATTCCAGCATACAGAAGGGTAACGTAAAGTGATTTCATGAAATCGTGGATCATAAAAATCAGGTGGATTTCCGAAGGAATCAAAGAACTCGATACAACCATTTTCACAGTAAAAGGCTAACCAGTGGGATCCTGGTTCTGAAGATTCATCTGAATTTACGACGAATGCATATTTTTTTTTTCTTTTATGAAAGGTATTTTGTCAGATGCATACACCCCTTTAAAAAATGGTGAAGTTGTCGAATCTCGTGATAAAATAAAATGTATCTGATTTCCATTCATATCAGTTTCCAAAATCAACCAGAATATTTCTTGTCTTGTTTATTTCTATAACGTTATCGAATTCTGCGAAAATAATCACACTTATAGTTTGAGATAAAGATTGAGAAAATTTTATTTCTAATCTCAAATTGCTTTGCTTGATCAAGTTCAAATGATCCCCGTTACAAAGATCAGGAGACAAATTGAAAGCGAATAGTGTATTTCCTTTTATATAATCTTCTCTAGAAATAAAAAGTCCTTGATCGTGTCCTATTTTTTCTGTTCCTGAGAAAAGACTATGGTAACCTTTAATGTAATTATTTTTATCAAAATTTAATTCTAATGGTGCATGAGGCTTTGGTTGTCCATCTACATAAATCCCTATAAAATTCATATGATAATGTTTGAATTCAAAAGGAGATTTTTCAAACGTACCATGAAATGCATCATTATCAACACATCCTACAATAATTCTTTTAGGCATTTGTCCAACAAAAATATTGTCTTGTACAAATGACATGCTTCCTTGTGGTACAGAATACACTTTACAAAGAACACGATTGAGAGGATATTTTGCTGTGCCGTTTTCTAAAGCTTTTGCGTGTCCTAAAATAACACCAGGACTAACGCGCACTTTTCTGACAAGTAAATTTATTTTTTCTAGTACAACTTTGTATCCAGCATTTCCTTGTAAACAAAATTCGGGTTTACTTCGAATGAGCTTTATTTTCACGTCTACTAAATTCAATAATAATCTCTCTTGATGAAATAAATCGCCGTGTAAACCACCTATCATATCCACAGTGGCACTTAATTCAAAAAATTTGGAACGTAATTTAAGTCCATCGTTGTTGTCTTTATAAAACATTTCCGAAGTTAATTGGGAAGTTTTACAGTCGAAACCATGATTCAACAGTGTCTCAAAATACGATCTGTATGAATAGGTATTACTTGAATTCGAAACAAGACGATCATTTAATGAAATATCCATTTGAGAAAAGAGAGAATGCATAAACAAATTAACAGGACCAATTTTTTCATCTTTTTCCAAGGGCTTTCCATCGGCTTTTACTATTTTTGCTTTTACATAAAGTTGGGTTTGACTCAAGTCAACATATTCTTCCCCACTACCAGAAATATGAAATTCGACAGGTCCGCCATCAAAAACGTTTGACAAAGGGTGAAATTCAACCCAGTGACCGTCTTCTATAGCCGTTTGGGTTGCAGGCAAGTGAAAAAGTTCCAATTCAGACTTTACACATTCGGGTGATCCTTTTAAAATAAATGCCATATTTTTTTGCTAATCAAAAATATCGTGTTCCGAAACTTTTCGTGTTTTAGAAGAAATGACTCGCTTTCTGCTTTTTCTCTTCCTTTTATATACTCCTTGACCTATCATAGACTGTACACGATTGATAGCTTTACGTGCCAAACTTTTACCAGCTTCTTTACTTCTGCTTTTAGCAGCAGTTTCTAAGTCTTTTCCAGATAAAACATCATTGATTACTTTCGTTCCTGTGACCAGGGCTTCTTTTCCAACGACCTTTCCACCTCTTACTAAAAATGGTAATGCTGCTCGAAACAAACGACGAAACACACCTCCTAATCCATACCCTCTTTGAAATGAAATGCCTTCGTAATGTGGAATTCCAGAACCAGATTGATTGGTATAATGTTCTTCAAATTTTTTACTGCAACACACGTAAGGCACTTTCATGGTGCAACTTATACTTGTAACACTATAAAAAGAAATGTTGATTTCTTTTCTCTTTCCCCTTATTTATAGTATCTGTCTCATTCGAAAATGTAGCACGATAATGACTTTTCCTCTTTCGAAGGGCACTAAGTTTCCTGAATTAAGACGGATTTCAATTTCGATGGTCTGAAATGATTGACGTATGACAGGAAACATAGTGTGGTCTATCATAGAGTACATTGATAACGTCTCCGTCTTTTCCAGAAATTCTAACAACTCTTAAAAGGGGTGCTTCAACATGCCCAACCACTACGGGCTGAACGATATCACTATAAACATAAAATATTGGAAATTCGGTATGAGGATCTGCCGTAAAAGAACTTTCTGTTATATTTTCTATCACTTGAGGTTGAAAACCTAACATGCTACACAAACCTTTTTCAAGTATAACTTTAGCCCCGTCTGTAGTTTTTATTTTTACACGTTTAGTATGAGGATTGAATTTAAAATTTATTTTACCTTCATGAGAAGTTAAAGCCATAGCTTTCAAAATATCAGGTATTGTTTCATATGATCCTGGTGATAATTTTCTCGTGTTTAATTTACCGTCCCCCAGATCAAATCCGAACATGTTATTCGTTTCATTTACATTATACCAAGTGTGAGGATAAATAATTTCGGCTAATCCAACTTCCCATTTTCCATCTAAAGTGATCGGTGAAGGGAGTTGTGTGACAAAACTAGAAATTTTGTTATTAGGAAAATAATGCAGAGAACTATCAGAGGGTAACGTCAAGTAGAAAGACATTTTTCTTTTAAAATGAATAAATATAAATCTGGAATCAGTATTTATAGCATTTTCACGCTGCTCACCCAAGAATTGAATTTTTCTGGATATCCAAGAAATTTTACAAAATATTCCACTTTCCCATCTTTTTTTTTTTTTTTTTTTCTTAATTATTTTTTCAATTGGGTAAAACCCTGAATCTGTGACTTTTTGAATTTCTTTCTCGTAAAATGTACCTTCGATAATCTCACCCTTTAAGTCTTTTAGTTTGTAAACTATAGGTTGTCTGGGAAGAATTTGATGAATCGTAAATATTTCTCTGGACCAGTTATTTTTATAACCCTTTTCAAATCTATCTTTCCATTTACTGATACGAACACTGTCATTTAATTTGAATGAGGAGTGTTTTATGTTTGGTTCAACTATATCATTGTACAAATTTTTCCATACTTGGGCTTGATTATCAATGTTTACAGCATATGGTTCCATTTTAATGCTTCGGTGCCATGTATGATTATAGCTATAGATTAATTTTTCAATCACATCTATATACTTTTGGGTATTATATTCTGTAAAGTACTTTGTTAATTTCGACATGAGTGTTCTGTGAAAACGTTCAACGATACTAGCTTTTGTTTCATTATTCGTCGTAAAAAAAAATGGACATTTATTGTCTTAAGATATTTCTGCAGAATTTTATTTTTGAACTCTGTACCTTTGTCTGTTTGCAAAGACTTTGGTTTTCGTTCTTTGAATATTTTTTGGAAACCTTTTAAAATACTCTGACCTGTTTTATCCTTTAAGGGTATAGCCCAAGCATATTTTGAAAATACATCTATACAAGTAAGTAGAAATTTATAACCATTGTTAAATTGTTTTATAGATTGTAAATCTAATAAATCAGCCTGAAATTGTTCATCTATACCTCCAACAATAACTCTGTTTTTCTTAAAATTTCGTCTTGCAGGTTTATGTAAAGTATACGAATCTTTAGTTTCCAACCATTGCTTTATATCTTTAGTTTTAACTTGTTTTCCTACAGCTCTACGTAATGCATTTATGCCTCCAAAACTGGCTGGTTCTTTAGGATTTTTATAAAACTTCTCAAGGGACATTTTAAAAAAAAAAAAAAAACTGTTCATTACTAACTTAAAGTAACTATTCAAATGACTTAAGCATAAGACAAGAAAGCATTTATATAAGAGAGAGTCCAGAAAAAAAAAAAAAAAAAAAGGTTATATACTAGAATTTGAGTTGAGTGTTCGAAAAGAACATACGTACAGATTTTTCTTTAATGATAAAAGTTTTTGAGTAAGAAAATTCAATACATGTTAAAATTTAAATATCAATGAAAATATTGTTTTATAAAATAGTTGGATTAAAAAATATACACCTTAATTTTATAAGTATAATACGGTAACGTGTGTCTTTAAATAGAATGTAATCAATCGGGGTTTTTCCCCAGGTAAGAAGAATGTGAGAAAATCACTCAAAAAATAATAAGATATATAATTTTAGCATGCTTATACAATTAGATTTTGTAAGAAAGTTTTCTGTTGAAATTTGTGTGTGTGTGTGTATTTTATGCTTTTCATGTTATACAAATTCTTTAGTTTAGTATAGTAATATGTATTAGTATTGAACATTTATTTGTGGGAAAATTTAACAAATGTATCTCCGTGTAAGTACAAGATTTTGTGTATTACAGTAAAGAAAATAATAAAGTAGGTGAAAATTATTGGTGAGATAATTAGAAGTATGCAATATTTTTAAATAAAATAGGTTAAGAAATACATTAGTGTAAGTTCCTTATAAATATAATATTTTAATTATTTTGTCTTACAAAATCATAATCTGTGTTATTTCTAAATGTTTGAAAAAAAAAATGCATGCTAAGACATTTTATTTGTATCAGCAAGAAGTTATAGGGTTTATCAAAATAGAATCGAGTATGAAAGAAAAAAATATTAGAAAAATAAGTGAGTTGAAAGAAAATTTCATGCCTATTTTAATTAAAGTACATTTATGTTAAAAAAATTCTTCATTTCATTAATTGGTAAATATATAAATTCGTAACATTTCCCTCGGAGTTTTAACTATTCTGGTATATGATCTTCAAAAAGTTAACATATAAAATTTTTTAATACGAATGCTGTGTAGTATTTAATATTGGGTAAAAAATTTGAAATTAATATCGTATTTAAAAAGAAGTGTGAGAGATTTTTAAGGAAAACTTTAAATGCCAAAAAAGTTTCGGATAATTAAATATCTAATGAAGTGATAAAAAAAAAATGTAGTAACACACTAGGGAAAAATTATAAATTAAAAAAAAAATTTTCCTTTACAAAAACAAATTTTGTAAAATATAACAAATGCAATCGAAATAAAAAAATTAAAAATTTATAAAAAAAAAAATTAATTTTCCGAAAAAAATAAAAAATAAATTCTTTTACGAAAATAAGTTTTGTAAAATAAAATAAATTTGAAAGAAGCAATAATAAAAATAAAATCTCCTTTATAAAAAATCAGTTTCGTAAAATAAAAAAAAATTAAGTCAAATTGAAATAAATATAAACAATTTAAAAAAAAAAAAATTTTGTGAGAATGAATAAAATAATAAAAATTAAAAAAAATTTTGCAAATAGAAAATAATTATTTGTATAATAATATAAATTTGTAAAATATTCCAATAAAAAAAAGCATAATCAAATTTAATACAAATAAATTCCTTTACAAAACACATTTTATAAAATAATCTAATTAAAAAATTAAGAAGAAATCCAATTAAAACATAATTTCCTATTCCGCTTATCTTATCACGTAAATTCCTATCTCTCCAAAAACCCCTCTCTTATAGTACAACATTCCGGTGTTGCCACCGGGAAAAAGTTTCTAGGGTCCTTATCTACCAAAACCCTTATCTAACAAGATGACTCTCGTCACTTCCGGTTGCGCGCGCTTCTCTGATGACGTCACTGATGACGTACTTCCGTTCGTCTCTCGCCTCGGTGGGAACGAGCCTTAAGGCCCGGCTGAGGAAGAAATGGCTGTTGATGTTGTTCTCCCAAACTCTTCATTTTCCATACAATTATACGAATCTACCATTGCAGATAATGATGCTTTATGGATGGCAAAGTTATTTTGATGAAACAATACAATACGAGAAGAAACGATAAATCTCATCAAATACATATATACAAAAGGATTATCTATATTTAATACTGTGATAACATACTGTACAAAAAATAATATTCCTTTGAATATTATTTTTGAACACTGACGGAGAATCAGCAATGGTAGGTCGCTATCGTGGATTTGTTACTTATTTGAAGCAGGAAGTGCCGAATGTTTTATCCATTCATTGTGTGGTGCACAGACAACATCTTTTAGTCTCCATTCCTCGTTAACTGTAATAATTCGAGCCGTAAGAAAGATCAAATTTAATGCAAAGAATGATAGAATGTTTTGGCAACATTGCCAGGACAATAATGAAGATTTTATTAAGTTACATTTGCACACAAAAGTTCGGTAGTTGTCAAAGGATACCTCTTTGGCTAGTTTTGTAGCATTATTTTTGGAAAATATGCATGCTTACTAAAGCATGCATTTTTATTTTAGGAATGTAGGTGGCCGGAAGTGACGCGTTGAGGCGCTTAGACAAAAAAACATTGCAAAGTGCTGCTTTGATTGAATGTGTACAATAAATGCTCAAAATTGGCTTGGTAGCGTCGAAGAAGCGATTGGCAAACAGTTTCAAAGACATTTCGCATTCTGAATGGAGAGTCCAACGAGTTCATCCATTGAGTGTCATATGTAAAAACACAGAGTAAGAATAAAATGGGTTTTCAGCCTGAGGATTTAAAGCAAGAGCATCTTAAGTTGCATTATTCAAAATAATACATATTACACAGAAAAAAAAAGAACATTTTGTAGATTGTTACAAATAACATGACTGAAAACTATAAAATATCATACCAAAAGCCTTGTAAATCACGTAAACATTTCCAAAAGCAGGAGCATGTGATATCAATGTCAAAATAAGTCTTCACAGCCTTGCACTTTGCCATATCATTGTCATAAATTGGCAATCACAGAAGAACTGTTTTTGTTCTCCTTTCATTTTAGATGTTGCAGACGTCATCTCATACTTGCAAGCACTTTTGTAATTTAACGATATTGCATATCCTTGTTTGAAAAGGAATTTCGCTCGGATTTTTAATTTCTTATCTTTTAATAGAATTTTTACAAAATCATTTCTTATAATCCGCAACTTCTGAAACAATTATTATCTATTTTTCATCGTAAAATATGCACTATCGATACGTTTTTATAAGAACTTCCTAAAACACTCGCGTTACATGATGGATGAAAAGTGATTTGTTGATCTATTCTATTTGGATTTTTATTCTACCAAATAACACTATACATAACAAATCAATACTGTATATTTCAATCAGTAAACATTTTTTTAATATTTATCAATTATGAAATATATTGCATAACAGTTTATACATCAAATCATAGAAGAATACGCCCTAGAAGGAATACGGGTCCAGATATAAAAATAAATATAGTTATTCTTTTATCTTGTCAGTTTTTCCGTACACAGACAGTTTTAATATAAACAACTAACCTTTCTGACTGCTTTTTTTTTTTTTCTTCTTCTTTTACTCACATAAAAGTTGCCAAACACGATAATGCGTCTAAGATTATTCCCGAGAGCACAGGAACGGTAACTTCCGTGGATGGCTTACTATTACGTTAGTTATGTGACTTCCATTATTAAAATAGTTTTCATCGCTGCCTATGAGACTCCACCGTCTATAAGTTGCGGAGTTGATCATTTAATATTAACTCAAGAAGAAGTATTAGAAGCTATAACCACTGATCGTGGATTGAGGATTAAACATAAGGAGTTGTGTCTTGAAACCTTCTTTCAAAGAAGAATGAGTGTAAAAACCTCAAAAAGCTTTGAATATTTTACTACAATTTTCAAGGGATATTCTAGGAGGTTCAAGGGATTCTACAAGGGAGTTAGGATATTAGGGAGTTAGGATATATATTCAAGGGAGTTAGGATATTCTTACCTTCACCGCAATGAAGTGTAAAAAGAGAAGAAAACTTCAATACATTGACTGGGAAATGAGAATTTGCCTTTTCAATATATGCGCAAACATTGAAGAAATCTCTAGGACACTTCAGGGTCATGTTTCTCATGAACACAAAACTAAATAGACTTGCATGTTTCATTTTTTTATCGCATAATTTTTTTCGGTCATATTTGACTAGTATAACATATTTCTCAGAAATTTAATTGTAATGCGGCCACAATTATATTCAGGATTTTAAGTGAGCCCAATTTCAAAAAGTTTGAGAGCCACTGCATTCTTCCGCCTCTCAATAAACCTGTCTTTCTACTATTTGAAAAATCGACATGTGTTCATCACAAACGAATAATAAGAGCAGGGCCGGATTTTCCTAGAGGCTAACTAGGCTTCAGCCTAGGGTCTCAAGATCAAGAGGGTCCTACAATTAATTAGAATAGAAAATATGATAAATTTTATTGCATATTTTATTTTCGGCAAAGATTTTTATTATTTGAATTTTGTTTCTTTGTAAATGTTGTGCGTTATGTTTGATGAGTTATTGTTACGAGTACTATATAGGGTGCTGAGAATAAATGTCCAAATAAGTGTTCTTGGCTTTTTTAAATTTATTTATTATCCGTGACATTTTTTATAAAGATTAGTACCCATCACAACATGTTTCATTTAACATATTAATATATATCACAGTAATTTATTATCTCTCCTGTCATTTACAAACTTAAAAATGGGAGGGCCTCATAAGTAGAATAGCCTAGGGCCTCTTTTCATCTAAATCCGGCCCTGTATAAGAGGCTTAAAAACTATATGTAAAATTACACATGAATACGAAAAAACTCACAAATAAGTACTGTCTCTGTATACAAAATAATATTAATACACAAATAGTCAAAACTGTTCATAATAACAATTTGACAAGCAAAACGCTTGTTACAGAATTGCGAAAGGTAAATGAAAGAAAGACAATTTTTTTTTAAATAAAATATTGAGTGCAAAAGAAATTGAATGTTTAAAAGGAATGTAAAGTATAAAATATCCGACTCAAGAATGGGAGACTATTTGGCTGATTCCCACCCTTGATTTCATGAGAGTGAAATAGCGTACGATAACACGACACTTTTTGTTTTGAATCTCATCAAAATACACATTCAAACTTCGTAACGTCAACAATACTTTGCTAGCACGAGATGAGACATTAACATGTTATTTTTAATTAAATCTCCAAGTCACTTGTTTCACAATAACAGAGACGATGAGAATGTGTTTGTAAACACGAAAGGAAAGAAATGGAAAACAAGACTTACGTGTGTGCGAGAGCTGCTTCCCCGAGGCCTGCCCTCGATCATCTGTCAGTGGCGGGAAGTCGCCAGCATCGAACCCAGAACAGGTTTTTGAAGGTCAGTTTCTTTGTGAGGGGAACTTTCGTCGGACCGTCGATTTCGAACGATGACCCGCGCTCTCTCTCTCTCGCAAACGATACCTTGCCTTTCGAGAATGTGGAGGAGTGATTTGGGGAACAGCAGCTTTATTTATTTATTTTTCAAATATCTATATATCTACCGTCAAGTTTCGGTTTCCGGTATTATTGCGTTTACTTTTCGTTTGTTTTCAAACAAAAGATCGAAAAAATACTTTTCAATTTGAATTAAATTAAATAGAACTTTAATTAAATAATTTAAATTCAATTTAACTTAAAATTATAGAAAAAACTTGAATTTTTTTTTTTTTTTAATATCGGATATCTAAAAATGATGCTATGTTTTGATTCCCACTGTGGAGCTTTGTTTTCGGTCTCATTACGTTTACTTTTTGTTTGTTTTCAATTTAAAAATATATAAAAGAAATTGGCATTTTTTTTTTATACATGTTTCTCAATTTTATTTGATCTACATATTTGTACGATATATATATGTTTTTTTTTTTCGTGTTTTTTTAAGCTATTTAAAAAATTTATTAAGAAGATGATTTAAAATTCTTTAATTAATAATCTATGAGTTGTTTTCAGAAACCTTCTGGAAAACGTGCCTCATCACTTAATACTCTTTTAAAGGCATAGTGAATTGACAACTCTATATGGTATTGTTCTCGTGCAATAGCACTCACAGATGTTCTTGCATTCAAGCACGAAGTGGACTGCATATTATGATTCACACTCGCACAATGATCCACACTTATTAAAAACTTAATAAACTCATTTATTTAACTTAACAGTCACAGCGACTCGCAGCCGTGCTGTTTCACTCTTGCCGCTTTGGCAACACTGGGAGTTCTGCGCATACATACACTACTTTTCGCCGCTAGGGGCATCCACTCGCGTAGGTGCGAACAAGTATGTTAAATTTTTTTTTTTTTTTTCACATTCGAATCTGGCGTCATCCTTTAAAATATATTAACTTTTATCATGGAGCTTTTAATAAATAATAATGAAGGATCCTATATCGTTAAACATAATCTACTGGAATTTTCATTATTAACTTTAAAAAATAATATTTTATTTTTAGTTCAACCGAAATTAAGTTAATATCACAGGCAAAGCCCAATTATGATATTTTTCATTCAGATCAGTATTATCTATTTGTTTCTCAAAATAGTGATGTCAAAAAGATAGAAAATTTTCAAATTTCCACAGAACAAGAAACAAAATTTCCCGAACCTGCTCCAATTTGAAAATAAACATTCAAATAATAGAGAACGTGTTGTATTCGATAACTTTCAGCATTTCAAAAATTTTTTCAATTCGATAATTTCGAAAATTTTTAAAAGATATTTCTTTTCGATGGATGTTTTTCCTATGTTTTTGTTTATTAAATTTATTTTAAAGAAATGCTTTGGATTTTTACACTAGGAAAACACGTTCCTACTTTTGACCAATAGGAGAAAGAAAAACTCAAATATGAAGAAAAAAACTTGTTCCATAATATTTTTCATTTTAAAAAAATATTTCTGAAAGAAAGAAACGTTTCAGACATATGGGCAGAATAAAGCGCATGGAAATTTTAAAAAACCCAATTATTATGAGGAAAAAGTTCGCTCCATATTACAGTTTTTTTTACGGGTGCGAAACGGCGGAGCTCTGTCCTAACATATTTAAATTTTGTTTTGTTTTGTTTTGTCTTGTCAAAATAATAATAATGGTAGCGTTAAATTCTGATATTAGAATTCAGAAAAAGGAGAAATTCAAAGGGAAAAATGTCGTGTCAGCACCTTTTAGGGTCAATGGGTATGTTCATATGATTGTAATTTAGTTGTATAATTTTATCTGTAAAAATAATTTATTTTTAGTTATCTATTTCGTATAAATATAATGTAATGAAAATTACCTGAAGGATTTTATGAAGGACGTTTAATTCAATTTCTCAGTAAGGAAAAAAATTGTGCAAAATGGTTTTTTTTATTGTTAGATCGTTTTCTTTTGATGACTGAAATAGGTTGCTTCATAAATATAAGCTAATCAAAAGAGCGCATTCATAGGCGACGATCTTCGTTGTAATGCTTTACAATAAGAGATCACTTTTAAACAGAGAATGTTTGTAAAAATCCCCATAAAATGAATAAATTCTTGCAACAAACTTAAACCTTAGCCAAAAAATTTTTCTTATCTAAAACAAGTAATATAAAAAAAAAAATTTAAAAGTCAATTCCTATTTTTTAAGTTGAAATTTTCCTCTTACATCTGGTGCCATCTTTTGGTAGATACATGCAACTTAAAAAATTAATTAAAATTTACTAAAATTAATTAATTAAATTTAATAAATTAATTAATATTTGAAAAAACTGTATTAACATCCAGTGTCATCCACTACAAGTTAAAAAAAAATGTATTTGAACTTGAGTGGAGGAATAAAAAAAGTATTTTATGAACGATTGAAAATTTGAACAAGATATATATAGGGGAGTGTGAACTAATAGTAGGAATTGAAAAAGTAACAGTAATAATAAAAAAATTTAAGAAAAAGACCTAAGATAGCTCAAGACTTTAGGTTTACGCTGGCGCGGTATTGAAGGAAATCTTCTGATTAGCAATATAGAGAAAAAAAAAAATTAATAATAAATTTCTTTCGTGCTTAAATATTAATTGCAAAATATAAAATAATTATTAATATTTTTAAAAAACACGTTCATTATTTAGTAGTTATTGTTTCATATTTTTATGTTTATTTTTATACAAATCTGATTTTTTTAAGGAAAAAAATTATCTATTGTACATTTTTTAAAAATAAAAACGTCATTGCGTATGGCTGTTCTTGTCCTAAAATTTCATTGTACGAAACTAAAATTAAAATTATACATAAAGGAGAATATAATATCCGAAAACAGAAAAAAAAAAAAAAAAAATAATAATAAATAAGATGAAAACCAAATGCTAAATAATGTAGCATCATAAGGGAAATGTCCTTAAGGAGGTATTTCAATTGCATTAAAGAGATATTTGTTTTTAATAATTAAAATTTTAAATAGCTCGATAGTAAAAGAAAAGATAAAAAAAAAAATGCTAACACACTAATGTAATAACTTTTTCTTTCAAATGAGCTTTGAGCAGCTGACTAGAACCGTTCATCCGCTTCTGCTATTAGACCAAATGTCTTTGGCCTTATTATCGAATGTATTTTTTGTCTGCCCGACACTCGTGCACCATCAAGAATAAATCGTCGAAATTCAGTGTTCTTAAAGTCTCACCTTTTGGTCGAGAGTCGCTGTATTGAAATAGTGATGACATTCAAATTGTTTAGCGAACGTGCAGCGCAAAAGCGGTGGCTGGCCATGGATTATTTATATAATTTTTGTTTTTTAACAGTAGCTACCCAAAAGTCATTCTAAGGACGTTTTTAAGAGTTTCTATTACGTGAAAATGTGTTGTCCTTTTCCGCAAATGTTCCAGTGAGAAAAGAAGGGGTCGCTCTACCGTGGTTCCTCCCGTCAGGCAACGAAGCGTCGGCAGCCGAGTCTTGCAAAACGGCATTTTACGAGCACAGTTCTCGATCTGCCTTGCTCGCGTGTTGCACCTTCTCTTCTTCCGGCTTGCTACACTCGGCAGGAAATTCAGTCTGGTGGTGTTCAAAAAAGAATGGGAAAATTACTTTTCTTTCCCCACTGTAACATTTGGGTTGAGGGAGAGGGGGAGGATTCGATAACAGCTACAACACTATCAGCTTTAAAATCTTAATTACAATTTTGTGTATTACAGTAGAACCTCTATACGTCGAACTTCAAGGGAGACGCTAAACACTCATGTCCATAAATTAAGGATAATTCAGAATCACACAGAAATTGAACTCTAAAATAAAAAATTTCTCCTGTAGAATTATCACACACATCTTGAAGAAGAATATGCAAATTACAGGAAACCACCAGATGGCGCGGATAGTACGTCACAATGACGATAGTGTAAGAGAGGGGTATATAAGGAATGGTGGCAAAAAGTAAAATTGTTCACAAGCGCTTTAAAAAGCCTTTCAGTGCAATAACCGCATAGTTATGACACAAAGGAAGCATTTGCATGATTTTTTACGTGGTAGAATTATCGGACGACTGGAATGTGGACGTAGCCAGCTGGAAGTATCCGAGGAACTTGGAATCACAAAGAGTGTCATCTCCAGGCTTTGGCAACGATTCCAAGATGATGGTAATTTGAGTAGATGTTACAGCACAGGTCGCCCCCCCAGTTACAACGCCGAATGAGGACCGGTATTTAGCAGTTACTGCCAAAAGAAACAGACGGAGCACAGCATCAGACCTGTCTCGTCAGCTCTCTTCAGCTACCGGTACGACAGTTTCAAGGCAGACCGTGTACAGACGCTTAGGGCACATTGGTCTATATGCTCGTAGGCCTGTCAGATGTGTTCCACTTACCGCAACTCACTGTCGCCTGCGATTAACCTGGAGTAGAGAGCATGCATTGTGGACACCGCAACAGTGGTCTGGTGTGATGTTTTCCGACGAGTCCAGGTTTAGTTTGCAGTCTGATTCTCGCCGAACTTTCATATGGAGAGCGCCAGGTACCGTTACCACCAAGAGAACACCATTGAACGACACCGTTACGGTGGTGCAGGATGGCTCGTTTGGGGAGGAATATTCTTGGTTCCAGAACTGACCTGCATGTTCAGAGTGTAACGATGACAGGCCACATCTATCGGGATGTCATTCTGGAACAACATGTACGTTTGTTTCGGAAACGGTACGTTTGTTTTTTGTCGGAGGGCATTGCTTGATGAGTGGTGTAATATTCCCAGATCTGATTGATAATTTGATACTCAGCATGCCTAGGCGTTGTAAGGCCTGTATTGCATCGTCCGGGGGACATACTCCACATTAACCATCATACTAACCATGTTATACTGTTTTTTGTAAATAGGTTCTTTTTTGAAATTTGCTCCAGGGAGTAAAAATCGCAATTTTTATTAAGTATTTCAAATATATAGCATCTTTTTTGCTCTTTACCTTTTGTTTAATAAATAGACTTTACAAATAAGTCAAATTTGTTTTGGTTCTGTCTCTTTCTTTGCCTGAACTTCATTATCCTTAATTTATGGACATGAGTGTAATTCGAGTTACAGAGTTTTCGACTTATGGAGGATTTTGTAAGGAAATATTCGACTTGTAGGGGTCTAGATTCTTTCTAACTTATTTTGAGTTAGAGAGGTAAAATAAATAAAAATTCAAGTTACAAGAGGTAATAAACATGTTTATTTACATTATGTACTAGAATAAAAATCAAAATAATTCCGAAACAAAATTAAAATTAAAAATATTATGTATTAAAAAGTCAGTTATTTTAATTTATTATTATTATTATTTTTTTTTTTTTTTTTTAGACAATTCGATTGTTCTCTATCTACAGCATTATCTAAGCTATAAAAAGAGCAGAACATTCTTTTTCTTCCAAGTTGCTATTTCATAGAATTGGTTATTCTATTTACTATAAACTCCTACATTGTTTTCTAAGAAACAATGACGTGCATTGTCGGCAAATCCTTACAGTCGGTAAGTTATTTTTCTTCGAGCTATACAGGTAATTAGTTTCAAATGATCGACTTGTAAATGTTGTAAAATCAAACATTGCTAATGTGCGAGATACAGAGGTCCAATTTTTTTTTTTTTTTTTTCGAGTTACGGAGGAAAAATACATACCAAAAGGGCTTGTGGGGTTTGACTCATTATTTCGACAGAGAGGGTTGAAATTTCGGGTAATGGAAGTTTTGGGGCTTGAAGGAAACAAAAATTTTTTCGAGTTCTGGAGGTTTTCGACTTAAAGAGGCTCTACTGTATTATCTGGAATTTTGTAAAATACTGGTTTCTAAAAATTAAGGAAATAGGATGTGGAAAAAAAGTCAGTCTTCATGAAAATGACGCGAGTATTCTCCAAAAGAAACTCTGCATCAGAATGTGAAGCGCCGAATTAACAAATGTGCTGATGTTTAAGGAAATACTTACATGTTTATTTATAAATAAGAATTCACTAAGTAATATATATTTAATTATTCGATTTTTTCCCAATTACAGTTTGATAAGTTTTACAAACAAATTATTGGTGGAAATGATTTTTCTTTTTATAAGCTAGAAATATTTTTGTTTTTAAAAATATAACTTTGTTTTGAGAAATTATATCTTATAATTTAATAAATTTATTATTACTTCCTTCTGCTCCACAATAACAGTAGCAAGACCTGAATGAATGATTGGAGTTAGCGTACAGTGTAGCACACAATTGCGAAGCTTTCCACCCTCCAAATCAATGTTTCATTTGTTTCGACACGTATTTCCATTTTTAGATTAACCTAATTATGACGAATTAGTCTAAATTAGTTTCTAATTCCATCCGTTGATCGAAATCCATAGTTTTAAGTTGAACATCAACCAACCGTAAAAATAAGATGGGGGAAGAAAAAGTTTCCATGCGAAGATCGCATAGCAATTGTCTAGTTCCTGACGCATCAAAGAGTAAAATGAAAAGTTGGAGAAAGGTGCAATGATGTTAGTCGGAAAACAATTTAAGTGACCCTATAAAGAATTTGCGAACTCAAGCTTCCGAAAATAATTGTCAGGGTGAATCTTGTGCTAATGTTGATCCTTTGAAACTGTGGACGTGAATGCGAAGGCTATGAAGAAGACATCAGACATAATTCCTTTTAGCTGAAGGAGGACCCTAAGATGATCATTCAAGTTACTGAATCTACATTATCTGCAATTTTGAAAAAGGAAAATCCATAAAACGAGTTTCAAACATCACCAAACCATTTCTTACAGAAAAGAATTAAAAATAAATAAAAATTCGCGTAGAATTTGTACGTCAAAAGTAATTTCTGAATTAAAGTTTATGGGCTTTTATAAGTTTACTAAATATTGAAAAAATCCAGAAACCACGTGAACAATATAAATAAAAATGAGCAGTTATATTTTAAAATTATTGATTCATCTAATCTAGTTTTCGGACACTACTATAAAAGTTGAGCTTTATATTTATTAGTGGACACATAGTGAAGTAACGGTCAACAGTAAAGATTGTTGGCAAAAATCGCCAAGCTATATCTCAAGTGTTAAACTGCCAAACTCTGTGATACTAATTCCAAATGAGTGCGGCACGTACCATTTCTCTGTAACGCATTCAAACAAAGTGATCGTCCCCGTACCGATGAAAGGCACGCCAATCCTGACTGCAGAAGGCGTGTGATCACTTGCGGAGTGTGTTTGCCCCAAACTGGCAACTCCGACGAGAGTTCGATTTTATCACTGCTCTACGGCACAAACCTTCATGTAGTACTTGCAAAGACCGTCTCTTACAGAAACCTTTCGTTCTTCTTTTATGGTAGTCGTCGCCGAGTTGTTTTTTATTCTGCGCGTCCTCGCATTACCTGTGGTGTTTATTATTATTTTTTTATCCTGATATCTGCAAGAATAACCTTTCTATTGATTTGAATATTCATTGCAATAATCGCAACAAAGGTTCCACCACAATTTCAGGATTGTTAACCAGAAATTGACATCGTCGCTTAAGTTTTGTATATACACTATATATATTGTAGCAGCACGGTAGTTGCCATAACTTGTAATCGAAAGCAGTGGATTTTGCAGATAACTTAAAAGGCAGGGATTTATTTATATTAGTATTTCAAAGGAATTTCAAGAAATTGTGCCCCATTCTGGGAGTCACGGCAAAGTTCTAAACATATTATCACCAAAATCGTCCTGGTTACATTTGGAAAAAGAATCTCTGAATGCATTAGTTCTTAAGATAGCGACACATTGCAGAAGTTAGAAGGTATATTTAAGTGTGTGTGTGTATGGAGGAAAAATATATGTGTCCTAAAGTCTTATGCAGACTTAGATGTTTCTGTTCCGCCTACTATTCAATAGTCAGACTCTTAAGTACGTAGTTAATGCCCGCAGCCCAGCGTGGTGAAGAGATCGGGCTCGATCTGTTCCTGCATTCAGATAAATGCCCTTACATGTCGAATGCGACATCGCATCTCGGATGAACAGGTTAATCTTGCCAAAAGAATGTAAGAAGTGACTAGGACTCTAACGCAGAATTTTTATTAAGGAGAATTTTCGGGATAGGGGAGTAGAAAACAGGATTTCTTTAAGTTTCATTAAATTAGTGTATGAACTACAAATAGATCATAATTTTTTTTGTTTATAGATACGGTTTGCATAGTTAGGTGCAGCCTTTGTATTCGATTTCATTCGAAAGCATAACTTTTTTATAAAAAATAATCAAATAAATTATTTTTTTAATCTAGTATGATTTATATGAGGATTTTAAATTTTATAGATACAAAAAAATTCATATATATATATATATATCTCTCAAAATATCATATCCAGCTTCATCGGTACGAATTTCTTTTTATTTCTAATCCAACCTCCTCTGCAATTTATTGCTTCAAATGAGTGATAAATTACCCTTTCTTAATGAGCTTTTTGAAATTATTTAAATGAATCAATTTAATAGTTTTTCGGTAAAGGAATATTTCAGCATTAAAAAATAAAATGAAGTTACAATATATGTTCGTAAATTATCAATCATAGTGATTAGTATTTAAAAACACAAATAATTAGAATACAATTGGATCTGTTAAATAAGAAACAAAGACATTCGATGCACCAGAAATATTTTTGCCGCTTTTATTTAAGCGTTTTTACATTTCACGATAATTTAATTTGTTTATTTCCACAAAAATAAATAATAATAATAATAAATAAATAATAATAAAAAAAAAAAAATATTAGATTTTAAACTACACTCTTTGCAGCTAGGATTGTCTTTATGTTCAAAAGTATGAAATAATCGATATCTGTGTGATTGCATATTAAGTAATTTTTTTTACTGTTAGCATTTTGTTTTAAAAATCTTTACTTTGATCGCTGACATTTCTTCTCGGTGAAATTTGTTATTTTAACCGAGTAACTTTTAATCCTATTCAGTTAAACTATATCATTTCCTATCTCTTTCAACGTTTTCCTGTTGTCTTTTCATTGAAGTTGAATTATTAGCCATTTAATATCGAGAGAAACTTTTCAATCTGCGACGTCCTCCACAGCGGCGGACCTTCTGACCCCTGGATCCGAAATCACCTGTCCCGAACTTCGGCCTCGTGATGCGACGCAGCGGTGAATCATCCCGGCTGACCACGAGTTCCCACACATGGTCAAGGATAAATCCTCTCCGCTCACTTCCGGATCCCGACTGCGGCGTGCCGTGATTTTCTAGGCGTGCTGGAAAAAATCCAATAAGGGCATTCATCAGTCTTGAATAAGAAACAGTATAGAAAATGTGACTGGAATAGAGGAGGGTGGTCAAAATATCACGACCTGTTTCGAATAAATAAATATTAAAAAACCAAAGGAGTCACGGCTCTATCTTAATGTGTGAAAATATTTGCGAGCAGATTTGCAGGAAGATAAAGAATGAATGAATGCTGTGGGCGTTCATTGAAGCAGACGTTAATGTATGCACAAGGGGCAACTGCCTACATACTGCAAGTCACTCCAGTTTCTGGCAAAGGGGTAGTCGGTGGTTCTCTTCGACCCCGGATGCTGCATACGATTTTTCCGATTCGTCTTGAATTCCTCGAGCTTCTGCTATATACTTCATCGAATTTTTCTTCGGCCTTCGCTGCATGGAAACCGAAGAAAAGAAAAGTACTAAGTTTATGACTTGTTTTAATTTAAATTAAAATATTTCTCACTTTCGGGTGCAATTTGAAAAATATTAATCTTTTAAAATTGCATTTCTATTTTACTTCGAAACAGAAGGCCAAACAGCTCCATCACAAATCAGCATTTAGGGTACTTCTAATGTCTCGGTAAGAAGTTGGATCTCCATTTGGCTTCTACCTACAATCATCTCGGGAAAATCCTTCAGTCTCAGCTTCCGATACTTGAGAGTGAGCGAAAAGTTCAACGGCAGAACTATTGAGTGTTCATACATAGCCGATTTCTCTTTAATCATTTAAGCACTTTCAGTGCTATTGTTTCATGCATCATCCCATAAATATACCTGGATAATTTGTAAGGACTACATTTGTGAGAAAGTGAAATATCCTTTCTTTATGCTAAGTTATATTTTTTCTTTGGATGCATGAAGAAAACAGAAAAGTAAAGTAAAAACACCCTAAAATAATTTATGTATTTCAGCTTATCATTTATTTCCACAGTGGAACTTGAATAGATATTAAAATTAATTTTTATAATTGGTCATTAGACAATATTTTAAGAAAATTAATGCAATAATGACTCTTATTTGGCAGCATTATTTCTTAACCTTTAATTAACTCTTAATTTAAACCTTTTTTATATTTAATAATAAAATCAATTTTAAAAATACGACAAAGCTTTATTGTATTTTAAGACAGCCACATTCTCTAATGTTTAAATTCTCAATAGCAATTAAGCACTTTTGTAGCTACCAACTTGGTTCAACCTATTCTATAGTACTTCATTTATTTTCAACATTTCACAATTTTTTAAAATAAGGAAAATCATTATTTATTCAATTTTTGTTGTGTTTAAGAAATTTTCTACCCATTCAGTTTCAAAGATCGAAAAAGTTTCACAAACAAATCAATATTTCATTTTAATTTCCAACTAAATTAACTTCATAGATATGCATATGTAATCAGATAAAAAGTAGAATTTTGAATTCATATAAAATCTTACTACTCACACAATAGAAGTTGTGAGGCAAATTAATATTTATTTTTAAAAAAGAACTTTGTAAAAAAGTGATGCAATAAGATTAATGGGAATTTAAAATTTTTTCTGATAATTTCAAACTTTTGGCATCATAATGGAACACATCAGGATACTGATATTTTATAATGAAGATATCTCTTTTTAATTTTTGTATTATATCATACATAGGAAATTTATTTTTGCCTTTCGATTTGATCTTATTGTTTAAAATTTAAAGTGACTGATAGCTAATATTTTGAAAAATTTTCTCATCCCTCACCTCCTTTAATTCTATAGTAATCTCAATTGATATTTTATCCTCAGCAAGATTTACTAAAGTACAATATAATATGCTACTAGTTGAAATCATATTAGCCTGCTTATATCAAAATAAAAGTTTCTAAATTGACAGTATTATCCCTAGTCTATTATCATCAATAAATTCTTCAGATTATCTTTTTTCAAAGATGCTAAACAAAGTTGGAATGGTCTCTGTTTTAAACAGATTCATAAACTTGCTTATAAAACAAAAATCCTTGATAAAATTTTTATATTAAATATTTGAAGATAAAATTTTGAGTATTTTCAGTTCTATCATTTCTATAGGAAAGCTATATATAAGCAATCTATATACGAAGCTTCCTATAAGAACTCTTTTTTTTTACTCCTTTTTTTTCATACCTTATTAAATTCCCATGTGGAATTAACACTAGAAAGATTTATTTAAAAAAATTTTTGTAGCACTTGGTTGGTCTAAAAAAATAAAAATCCTCACAAAAGACTAAATTACATTCTTATCTTAATTACTTCACAGAATAGAAATCATGATTGCTTTATATGATTTGCCTACATTGAATAAAAAAAAGGGAGGAGGGGGAGCAAGTACGCTATATCATTTTATATTTATTATTTAATAATAATATAAAAAAGTAATAATAGATTTCATGCAATTGGTAATTTACAGCATATATATTCCATTCTTTTATTTTCTTAATTCTTTTAAGTGTTCTTGAAAAATAACAATGAAGCAGTGAAACATATTTTACATAGTAGCATACATTTACAAGAAAAGACACAATAAGATTTTAAGTTTTATTCAGTTTCAAATGACTTTGGTTAAATTTCACAATAAAAGTGTATTGAAAGAAGTATGTAATGAATTTTGACACGTCAGTATCATGTATAAAGATAAAATAAGTAAAGATGGTAAATGAAAAGCATATATTTTCACAATAAAAATAAGAAGAATTAAAAAAATTTTTTTGTTTCTTTTTGCATACAAAATCACCCAAGCTGAGATTCTGATATCACAGACGTCACTCTATCACAACTATGCTCCTGACGAAAAATAAATAACACAAACGCATGACAAGCACAAATGAAAAAAAAAAAAAAATCAAGTATAAAAATAATAACAATTAAGTATCTTAAGTAACCAATATGTAAATCAACTGCAACAGGAAAATAATCGCTGAACTGCTTTTACAGATGAACAGGAGAACTTTTAATATCCAGACTGGATACCTGTGCATAGAAAAGGAGGAAAATTCAAATTGGAGGTCGAGTAAAAATCCAAAAGTGGGATTCACAGCTTTGGCGTCACTTAAAGCTAACTACAGGTCCGTGCTCAGTATTCATTATCACAATCTAGACTAGAAAGGACTAACTAGGAATTCAAGAAGCAAGAGAGGAAACCAGTCTTTCAAAATTATCCTGTTCATCATCATTGTAAAAATAAATAAAAATTTTCATGATACAATACTCCATAATTGTATGTTTGAAAACTAGATTTAGAATTTTTTTTTTTATTAGAGACAAGTCAGAAATTGTCAAGAAGATATAACTAATTTTCACTCATAGAGGCATTAATTCTTCTCTGCCAGAGAGAAAATATATTAAGGCTTAAGTATCCCAAGATGAAAAATTCGTTATTGAGTCTCCATAGTTTTTAAGCAAAAAAAAATGCTTCAGTCAACATTTTTAAAATCAAAATACAGGCAGTATTAAAAAATATATATATCACAATTAAAATTATATTATAAGCATAAAAATAATTTTGCAATATATTTAATGAAGAAATAAATTTAAAAAAAAATTTATGACAAAAATTAAAAAAAAATTTTAACTCTTAATTTTAGATCTTAAAAATTTTTTTTAAGCAGTGCATTTTTAAAATAATTTTTAAAGAATAAATAAATTTATTATGCATCATAAAAATACGAAAATTATGGGGCCCTTATTAAAATTTTAATGGAGTATCTTTTTAACATACTTTTTTTTACTAAATATACTTTATAAAAAAATTTAGTATGACAATAAAGTTTTTTTAAATAAGTTTTCGCCACAGCTGTTTGAATCACCAATAGAAAAATGCATAATAATTGTGTTCAATTTTCTATCTATAAATGTAGAACCTGAATCAATTACTAATTTTTGAATTGTAATTTTTAGTGAAATTTCCTTAAAAACTAATCCATTCTGCAACTAAGTACTAAATTCCTCATTTTTCAGTATTACTGATGAGCATCTACAATTTGTTGGAGTGTTGTAAGTTTAAATTCTCGCCCATGGAAAACTATAAGGTAATTTAATAGTAAGGAAACACTATGATAGATAGAACAAATGTAAAATTTAAGCATAGATTGTAGTACGCCTTTAAAGTTGTAAACAAAAAGTTTGATAAAAATCAAATCTGGAGTAAATGAAAAACTCATTCAGTAAAACCCAAGATCTCCACATTCATTCATTCTGAAATGCTTCAACTTCATAGAAAATAAATATTTGCCACACCTCAGTATTCTTCAAATCAGTTGAGGAAATCACGCTACTCCAAATTTCTAAGTATTTACACTAGATCTCAATGTATAATTTACCCTGTGACTAATCAATACCATAATCAACAGAAATGGAAACCTATCATTTTAAATAATATAAATGCTAAACAGCATATAAATGGAATGTGCAAACATGAAATATTCATATAAATTAAATAAATAATCAGTTATCATAATTTTCAAATTAAAAGTAACACTTTTCATGATAATCAGTAATGCCCGTGCTAACATACAGAAAATGAGTAAATTCCAATAAATATCATACTACGTTGATATAAATAAAATTACAGAACAGTTACCTAAATAACTATGATTAACTTCTTTTATAAATTTTAAAACAAAAGTGAAAATGTGAAGTAATATACAATAAATATTGAATAAGTTAACACTTCCTGTACCTTTTTTGTATTGTTTAAAATTTATATGAAATAAAAAAAGTTATTTATGTATTGTAATAAGTTTATAAAGTGCAAGAAAAGATAACTTCTATTTTGATATTCTTTTACCTTAAAAGTGAAAAAGAATAAAGCAACTAACTTTAAAGGTAATAGGCAACATAATCTATCATTAGGAACATATTCTCAATAACATACAAGCTAAACAAAACCCGGTTACAAGGGCGAGTATTGTAATGGGCAATAATATTTTTCATTTATAAAATAAGAAATGTTAAAACAGAATATAAATAATAAACAAAATATATGCATCAAAATACTTTGAATTAAATATAATCCTGACCATAAAACATGTATCAAATATTTTTTTTTTTTTTTAATATTTTATTTTTATTTTATGATTTCAAGATTTATAATTTTCTTTTAAACTTAATACTTTAAAGTATTAAAAGAAAAACCTTTATTATGTCTATCAGAATCAAGATTAAGATATTAACTTATCAAATAAAAACATTTAAATTATTTTTTAAACCAGTTTTACACAAAATGTATGAAAGATAAGGTAAAAAGAAATACTTGATAAATATATTTACAAGATAAAAAGACAACTTAAAAAAAACAAAATGGAACTAAAAGCCTCATTACAATACCAGCCCTTGCTGGATTAAAATTCCCAACTATGCACGGGTAAAGTATATTCAGGCCGCACATAATAATTCAAGTTCTTCTTATTTAAACTAAATGACTGTACATAGCATCAATTTGAGATTTGAAGTATTTTCGGCAATCTAGACGCTTGGTTTTCAGGGTTGGAGTTAGAAGGCCATCTTCAATGGTGAAGAGACGAGGATGGAGATAAATATCTTTTACCTATAAGAAAGATTCCGTGAAAATTCTAAAACATTGTGCCACAAAATATATAACACTAGCGATGCATTTCAGATTAACATGATGCTTAAAAAAATTTGAATAACTACACACTTTTTCAAAACTTTTGTACATTTTGACAAAAAATTGCATAATATTATTTAATTAATATGCAACAAAAGCCCATACAAATTATTTTAAAAAGATAAAAATCCAAGACCCATTTATTAATTACATCATCATTCTCTGAAACAGATATATTAATTTGTATTGAACATAAAAAAAATATTATATACCTAAGGACCTAATTCATTAATATAAAAGCATTTACAATTAGTTTTGAGCTCTCTTTTAGAAACCACCCATTTTCTTTTCACATCATTAAAAAAAAATCTTGTATTTGAAAAATAATAGCAAAGAGAATAAGTGAACACAAAATATTATTTTAAGAGACAATTACCAGCATCACTTATTCGCCGTTTTTATTTGTAGATGTTGCTTGAAATAGCCAATTCGAAAATAAATAAGGCAGACATGAACATATTTATATTCATAACAATATTAAAAAGAAAGCGATTGATTAACAAAAGGGGTAACAAAAGAGTAATTGATTAACAAAAGGGAACTAATTTATAAATGGTTAAAAAGTATAAATTAAAACTACTTTACTGTAAAAATAGATTTATTTTAATAAAATAAGGAAATGTGAATCCTTTGTAAAAACCCAAAAACTTTTAAATGCAATTTTGTAATGTTCAGCATCGTAATAATGCTTTCATAATGCGATTACTAAAATTAAAGACAAAATCACAAATTTCTTGGACATTTCCAACAATTTTTAATCTTACTTGTTCAAAAGATTTCAAACCCGATCTTTTTCCTAATGATGTTAATTCCTGCAATATGTAGTCTTTAACTGCCTGGAAAATAATTAAAACAAGAAAATTAAGTTTAAAAAAAAATAACAAATCATAATCAATAAAACAAATTTGTATTTTAATGAAAACAACAAATGTATAATGAAAATATGTAAAATTCTTTCTGATGTAAATGCCTATGAAGAGATTAAAAAAAAACTATTTAAAATATAAACCATACACACCAAATTCAATAAAGAAACAAATTTTTCTAGAAAGATTTTAAAGAATGTAATAAAATTCCATAGTTTTAAACCTAAGTGGAGGAACATTATTCTCATAAAAACAGAAATATTCTTATCCCATATTTAAATTACCCCTTATAAAAATACTGTTTTGAAAATATTTATTTTCATTCAAAATATTGTATATTATTGTAAATATTGTATATTTTCATTCAAAATATTGTTTTTTTTTTTTAAATAATTTACAATGAAACAAAAGTCAATTTTTAAAAAAATTTAGACCGAATTAAACACGTTTAATACTGCTTTCAGCTATGATAATTTTAAAAGATTTTATTACACTTGCGAATTCCTTAGCTTATATTTTTCTCCTACAAAAATCGACATTTACACATCTTACACATAAAGACTAAAAATTATTTTATAATTTAGTCTATGTCTGTACAACCCATTTGTCATCTTTGATAAAATTTACTACTCTGCAAAAATTACTTTTTGAGCAGATTAAAAACTGCATTTTATAAAATTTTCAAGTAAACTAGATAGAAGTTATCTGATATAATAATCTTTAAAACATATTTAATCAAATAAATTAATTATTGTTACCTGACATATACTGGAATAAAAGAAATATTTGTGTTAAATTTTAGAGAAACAGTCTTTAAAACATTACATTTATATATGTGTGTTTCAAACTGAATTAATTAATAAGAAGTAACAGGAATAAATGAAACAAAAAATTCTGCAGTCATAGCACCAAAAACATTATGTTGTTCTCTCCATATTGTTGAAACAGGAATTCAAAAACAATGACTCAATATAATTGACATTACTCTTCAATCATTTTACAGTTTATTTCATAATCATGAGCTAGCTAGAATATTTAAATATACATATATATATATAATTCTGCTAGCTGATAAGTAAAACATTGAAATTAATTATGAAATATTTTCTCAGAAACAAAATAAAAAAAAGTGAGTAAATCTGAAGTTACAATAGCCATCATGCTAATTACAATGAATTGAAACTTCAGATTTGTATAAATTTATGAAGATTTTGAAATAAACATGAATTAAAAAAATATACTTAAAAGCATTATTTAGAAAATAGGCATTACTTTAATACCATAACTCCTAAGTGTTGATTTTGTTGCAAAACATAACAATTTAATAATTTTTTCTCAAAATTTAACAAGGTCCAAATAACAAGAAATACACCCAACACACACTGAAAACAAAAATAAACACATAAAAGATATCTATATTACCTTATTTTGACAAATTTGATTCCATTCTCCAGTGATTTTCTGTTCTTTGCACCATTGCAGAACTGTTTCCATCTCTGGTACAATAATGCCAACTACACAAGACTGTCAAGAGAAGAGAAAAGATATATATATAAAAAGATACATTTAAGTTGAGATAGGGTAATTTTACAGGATCAGTTCACGAAAGTGTAAATAATATATATTTAAAAACAGCAAATAGGAATAAGTTAATGCAATCAAATGGCAGTTAATTTCAAAATTCACAATAAAAATGAAGCAATCACAAAAAATTAGAAGACATAAAAAACTTTTATTATTTTTTACTAAATGAATTTACATATTTTTTATTAATTATAAATAAACCAACTAATATTATTTTTGCATGAAATATAAATTTTAATATTTATAATTCCATTGAAAAGTAAATAATTATTTGCTTATGGCATAAATATAATAAAAAATTTCTAAATGCTGAAGAAAAAAATATTAAGAGTAATATATACATAACAATATAGCATAAAAATAATTATAATCCATTAAGAATGAAATAAATATTTAAACATTTCATTCTTAAAATTAGAATAAAAAACTAATACAATGATAATGCCTGGTTGTTAATGTTGCATATACATAGCAGAAGATATGAATAATTACAAAATAACATACTTTGAGACTGTCGCCATGAACAAATACTTGTGACACATACGGAGCCCTCAAATAAATATTTTCCACTTTTTCAGGAGCTACATACTCTCCTTGCTGGAGTTTAAAGATATGTTTCTTTCTGTCAACAATTGCCAAAGCACCATTCTAAAGTATTCAAAAAAAAAAAAAAAAATTAATATCCTTAAAATATCCCCCCCAAATAAAAACCTTAATATGTTAACTTCACTATTTCAAATAAATAACAGGAACATGTCCAAACCTAGCACATCATACGTATAAGAATATACTACAACAGGTTAAAAAAATATGTAAAAGGTTGCTATGTGGATGTCATAGCTTAAACTTAGTAGTTAGTGATGGTACAGCAAATTGCCGGTAATGCATTTGCGGGGAAGAGGGGGGCTGTGTATAGCCCTTTTCCTAATACTCATGAAAGATGACATGTACTAAAAACATGTTAACTATGTCATTGCAAGATTAGATATGAATATAGAACAAAATATGCCACAGCCATTAAATATGAAATCATAATTAATCTTATTATAAACTCTCAGCAATACCTATGGTATGACATGAAATTGAGACTCTTATGAAAAAAATAGAAGATTAGGTTTTTTTTTTAATGATGACAAATGTCTGATATATCTTAGGCAGGGTAAATGTGCTCTACAAAACTATCTACTGCTGTTACACAAATGAATAGTGTCCCATTATATAAGTGATTATCATACAAATGGATATGAAATATGGTGCTATAGTCAGCAAAATATTAGCTACATATTTAAAAGTAGAACACATTTTTGGAAAAGTAGACGAAGGAGGTTGTTTACAGATATCTTTATCAAATTTGACTGTTTGCAAATGTCTGTCTCACAACAAAGACTTAAAAATCATGTATACAGTGTAAATCTGGACAGAGTTCTGGATTCCTTATCAGAGACATATGGACAGTTACAAAAGTTTCATGTGGGAATTTTTAAATGACTTAGAAAATCTGTTGGAAAAAAGAAAACTCAAAGAAACATGTCCAAATTTGGAAAATAAGGTAATAAAAAATTGGGATATTTAATAAAATTAACCATTTTTCAAATCACTATTACTGCAAAAAAAGTCTCAATAAAATATTAATAAATGAGTCAACAATTTTTTTTAATATCAAAGAGCAGTTATATTTTGTAAAAATTATGAGAAATTTATAAGTTTTGATAATAGTATTTTTAATATAAACTCCCATTCTTACTGGAAGCCACATTCCAATATCACCAGTATGCAACCAGCCATGTCTGTCTACAGTGCTTTCAGTTTTCTCAGTATCTTTAAGATAACCCTGGAATACTGTAAGCCCATGGACACATACCTGGAAGGAAATCAATATAAGTGCCAAATAATACAATAAATTCATAACAGATAGATGAAAAACAAAAATATACCTCTCCTTTGCCTTCAGAGGCAAAGTAATTCATATCAGGAACATCCACTAATTTTACTTTGCAGCATGGGATTGGAGGGCCAACATTATCTAAAATTTCAGAAGGCAAACTGTTTAATATCTTAAACACAATGTTGCATGGATTTAAATTAGTCATTATAAATGTACAAATTTATACACAATTACATATACATTATTTTCGTATATTTGTAAATTATCCATTAATATATAAATGATAGAGAAAACGCATGTTTAAAAATGATATACTTAATTTTTAATGATTGGCACTTTTCTGGATAATTCTTCCGATATAAGTTTATTTGAGAAGGGTTACTGATTTTATAACACTAAACTTTCTAGAAGTTGTAGGAATAATACTTAACTTTCACAGGTAAATAAGTTACATTTTTTTGTATTATACCAAGAAAATGTCTCATTTTCAACAAACTGAAATAGACAAACTAAGTGACTGTTCATGCAAGACTCTCCAACAATTGGTGTCAATTCTCCTCATTTTTCAAAGTGAGCTACAAGCAGAGATGAGGAGTCGATTTAAAAGTCTGATTTCCAAGGGTTTTTTTTTTTTTTATAAAAGTAATGTTTGTTTTTCCAAAATTCTAGAAACTCTTGTTAAAATGAAATGTTAAGGATGACATTCAATTGTATCCTTCAATAACAAGTAAAAAAAAAAAGACAGGGATAATTTTTTAGCAGTATACCAGAAAGACCAGACCATTTTTACAGCAAGTTCCTCTGAACTCAAGATTATAAAAAACTATCTGTATTCATAATAAAGAGATTGAATGTATTACAAATATTACAACTATGTCTTTAAAATGTACTATTTTCTTTTCCCTATGACCACTATTACTAACAATGAAAATTTAATTATTGACCTTTTGCATTTTAGTTGGCCAATGCTGAACCTCTAGTGTTGAATATTGTTTATTGCAATTAGTTTATGTAAAGTATTTTTTAGAATGGCAACAGTATGTTAATATTATTAATACATAAAAGTTGGTGATATAATTAAAATACAATAAAATGGAAATTTGAAGAACTCAGCATGAAATTAGTCAATTTTATAGTTTTTAATTTGTTCTTTTCAGTGAATTTAACAGCATCTTTCAAGACAGTGTCAAGGGTAATAATATTCTTACCTTAGAGGTGTTAGATCTCGACACCCAGGTTACAAGTGGGACAATATACTTATTTTATTCTTAAAATATAAAAATCTTACTATCTTATCTACATATAAACAACAGTTAGTGGCATTGTTTTCCCTTTTACATTGAAATTAATCTAGTTTATATAAAACAATTCACATTCTTGGTGTTTTACTGACACTTTTTATTGCATCTCAATTGAATTTGCTTACAAATCATGGATTTCTTCAAGGACAAAGATATAGCGAATTTTTTTAATTCATTTTGGACATTATATATTTAGAGCTACATGTTTTTCTAATAATGTATCAAATATATTGAAAAATATTACTTTATACATTTCAAAATAAAATGTATTAATATTTGCTGATAATGCTTCATTTTAAGGAAGTTAGTAGAAAACAAGAATGCATGAAAGAATAAAATATTTGACAGTTTAAGAATAAACCAAATTAACACTATGAAGTAAACAAAAGTTTCAAAACAATTTAACATATTTTAGTCATATATTGAATGGATTAACAAATAAGAAACTTAAACAACTTTTAAACCTTGTGCCATAAATATATATATTATATATATATGCTTATATGCTTAAGCATCTTTAAAACATTCTGCATTAGATTTAAACAATTCAATAAGCAAACATTTAAAGAATGTAATGTTAAAATTACTTTAAAGAATTTGTAACTAAAATATACTTTCCCATATATATAAAAAAGCAATAGAAAAATGATGAAAACAGCATTTAAAAATAAATTTTTAAATGTAAAAAGAATCTAACAAAAAAATTTTTACAACTCTAGTTTATAAATGTATGAATTCCAATTAAACATATGCTTACCAACACTAATATCACCTGGAGTTGTTAATGTGCAAGGTGCTACACACTCAGTCTGCCCATAACCAACAAACAATCTGTAAATGAAAATTACAAACAACTATTTCACGATGTTAAATATGAGAATATCACAACCCAAATTTAAATTTTCAAATTCCGCATCAGGAGAAAATAGAATAGAGAAAAAAATAACATTTTACACCTAATTTTAATTTTAATTACCTTTTATGTTCTAATTAAAAAAATTATGTTCAAATATTAAATAAGTTGTTTAACAAATGAATATTTATCATATTAAGTTTATAATTCTTGCATGATTTACATTACAAACTGTCTATATGATTTCATCAAAAGTAAATCTAAGTGATTTATTAATAGAGAGTTTTTACATACCAATTGAAATTATGTTTCCTATGAGCATGCGCGCTAGGGAGAAAAAGCTAACGGACGTCCTACGGTAACTAACGTACGGTATGCAAAAAACTCTCTATTATCTAAGTTTTTAAAGTTATCAATGTGTAAAAAGAATATAACACTTAAAATGAAAGAATATTATATGAACTATTTATAAATAAATAATTATACAATATAATTTTTTTTTAGTGAAATTAATTCCATTATTTACATCAATTTTAATGAATTTAACTCAGAATTGCAGATTAAAGCTAAATAAAAGTATATTTCATGAAAAGATTATATTTTTACTAATGTAAAATTAAAATAGTGCACAACTTACCACACAACAACCAAGGGCAGCACGAAGAAATGTTAAAATGTGGCCGGCAATCGGAGCGGAGCCAACCACGATCAGCCTAAGACGACCTCCAAGTTTATCCTGTATTGGTTTTAAGACAGTCCAGTCCCATACACTATTGTTGCGAATAATATCCCTAAAAGCATAATTCATGCATTCTAACTTTGAAATTAAAAAATATATTAAAATAATTGGGAATAAAGAAACCGGTCAATTTTGTCTTTTATTCAATATATTTTTAAGCTAACTCTATCACTTGATTTTTAATTTGTATCATGCAATTTTTAAGTTAAATATTATAAAATTTATCTTTATAAATGCATAGCAAAAATAGTTTTTAATAATTAAAATTTAATTTTTGATATTTTTCAAATTGAGAATAAAATAAAGTCTCATAGTTTTAAACAATGTCAATAATAAATTTTAGATATTGTTTTAGAACAGCATTTAAGATAAAGCCTTTCTTAATGCTACATTAAAAGCATTCACATAATGAATCCTTTCTAAATATATAATAAATTTAAAGCTTTTATATTTACCTTAAACTTTATAATTTAGAGATTAAATTAAAATCAATAAAAGTAAGACATTTTAAAATTACACAAATTTAAAAATGGCTTACTTTTCAAGTTCTGCTTTTTTACTCTCTATAGCCATGTTTAACAACATTTTTTTTATTTTACTTGAATTAGCTTCTTCTTGAATCTAAAAATTAAACATGTAAATATTGATATAAGCATTTGTTAATTTTGATCAACTTTCATATTTAAACTGAAAAATAAATCAAAGTAAAAAAAAAAAAAAAAAAAAAAAAAAAAAAAAGAAAATTATGTATTTGTGTAAAATAATAAAGTAAAATTAATTTTCATTTTATTCATTCTGTTCTGTTTAAGGAGTTAAAAATGTTGGAAATATAACCAGAATATATACGAATTTTAATTTTATATTAATATTTACCATTAATCTTTGTTTAAAAATGCATTTGCATAATTAAATATTTCAAAGAACTGGATTAATATAGTATAAATAATGGCTTAAAACCATTTTTAAGGTGGAAAACATGATGTAATAGTTATAAAGCAATAACTAAACAGAAATTTAAAAAAAAAAAAAAAAAAAAGATATGCCAATACAGAACAAAGATTTATCGAGTACAGAAATTTTTGGTGAACTTCAGCATTTTATTAATGCATAATAAATAACCAATATCACATTGACTTTCAGAAAAAATCTATATGACAAAAACTTTTGATACATACATAACATTTAAATTACATTTATGCTTAAATGAAAATTATATTTGTTTCAACATTAACACTTATTCAACAAAAACAGCATATATTAATTGAAAAAAAAAAAAAAAGGCATCCAAAAGTGAACAATTACCTTGTCATACATCCTATTTAATAATCGAGGTACACATGGTATAACAGTGGGTTTCAGGGTTCGAAAATCTTCATTCAATCTTCTTATATCTCCTTGGTAAAATCCTATTTTGCCACCTGTCATAAATAATCCTATCTGAAATAGAATTAAAATAAATTGATTTTTCAAAAACACATTTCCAAATAAATCAAATAATCAAAAAAACCTCAACATACCTGGCAACAACGTTCAAACATGTGGGCCAGTGGCAAAAATGAAAGCATTGTATCACTACTGCCAGGGGCCGTTTCACCCTAGAAAATAGTCAAAACACAATTATAAAATAAACTGGATAATAATTTTCAACAATCATTATTTCAGCCAGACACTAATATTACTTGTGTAATTAGCACAGGACTGTATGTTGAACTTTCCACTTTACATATAAGAATAATAATACATTAGAAAAAAAATTATTTTTAATTATATAAAAAATAAGGCAATGATTCATCTTTAAAGAATTAAAACTAAAAGTTAATATTAAAAATATATTTCTTATCACGTAAAACAATGAACTATTTTATTATTTCATATTCTACAAAGCAGTGATCTCCAAACGTTTTTTTGATCATAAACCTTCAAGATGAAAATAATTAAAAGTGTGTAAATATATTAAAATTTATATGTATGCACGTATGCACACATATACACGTAATGCCAAAAATCAAATTATTTATTTATTTAAAACACTATACACACATTTAAATTACAACAAATTTACATTTTTAATTTGAATTGAAGTTGACTTATTTTGAAATATCATAACAATCTGGTTGGATGCCCTCTGTGAATGCAATTTAAAGATAACTCATTTATTTTTGTACTTGCTAACAGTATTATTTATTACATAAATGCAAATTATTTCATATGAAGCACTACTTACCAGTTGTAACATCACAGCACTAACATTAGCTACAATATTTTTGTGAGTCAGCATAACACCTTTAGGGCTGCCTGTTGTACCACTAGTGTAGCATACAGTTGCCAAGGTCTCTGGCTTTGGAGGCTTAAAAGGAAAAAAGTATATATATTCACTGTACGTATTTTTAAAGAAATTAATAATCTAAATGGAAAGAAAAAAATATACTTACAATTAAATTTTGAGGATTGGCTTTCCCAAGTTCCTAGATAAAAGAAAAGGTACATATGCAATTTATTAACATAACAAATCAATCATGAGAACAAAATTACACAAACAATTAAATACTGGAAACTGCTTAACAGAAAAGAGGTTCAAAGTTAATAAGGAATTTGTAAAATTTATGTTAACATCTAACACAAACCTCCATTTCTTTGAAAGACACAAGGTCCACATCCAACTCTTGAGCTTTTGCCCTGGCAGTTTCAGAAATAGGAGCAATCTGAACAATTAATTTTAAAGTAGGCATCTCGTTTTTGTCATTTATTAATGCCATGGTTTTCTCTTCATTGTCACAAATAACTGCAGATATTTCAGCTGTAGAGAAAAAAAATTATTTATTACAAATTTTACACACAAAAAATAAAATCATGTATGTTCAAAAATTTTTTATATTAAAGATAGAGTATAATTGATTTTTTAACTAAACTAATAGTGTAATTCATAATTTTTTTATATAATTATTTTAAATTTTCTGTAAATCAATAAAATTTGTATTCTCTGTAAATCAATAAAAAAAGTATTTTTATGCTAACCTTCATTAATTACCAAAGTAAAGGCTTTTGGACCAAGAGTATCATAGATCGGAACAATACTCATAGATCTACCATAACAAGCATACTCAGTCAGAACACACTGCAAAAATAAAAATACAATACAGTTCTACCTATTTCTAAATTTCAAAAATATCTAGTTCAAATATGGAATTACTTAAAAATGTCTTTTTTTTTTTTGTACTTTATGAAGAAAAAAAAACCTTCTTAAAAATTAAATTAATAACTATTTATTAATATTTTTTATGTGACAATAAAAAAGAAAATTAAGAAAAACTCCTTTTACATTTTGGTATAATTAAAATATATATACATAAGAATGTTATGTTAAGTTATAACAAGAAAATTAAAAATAAAAATGTCATTAAGAAAAACATTTTGCATTCAGTTAAAAATGTGATCAAAAAAATCATTACCTCAACATTATTTAAAGAATATATTCCAACAAAAGAAGCAGGCTTTAATTTCTTATGAAGTAAACCAGCACCGAAGTTTTTAGCTCTCTCTAAAACCTAAGAATTAAAATATTTATTATAATAATTCATATTTTAAAATCAATCAATTAAATATTTAACATTAAATTAATGTAATTAAATACCTCTTTATAATGTACCCATTGATATTCGTCACTTCCTCTTTCACGCCAACCTAGGCAAGGACCATTACCTAAAATAAGAAATATATACATATATAAGATTTACATTTCTTATATTAAAAAAAAAAAAAAAAATTTCAATTAAAATCTAATTGCAAGTATTAATGTCGCATTGAATAATGTGAAGATACAGAATGCACAAGGATAAAAACGTATGTTTTTCATATTTTTTACAGTTAAATAAAATATTGAGATAAGTTTTACTCTAAGAAAACATTAACTTTAATATTTAATTAAAAGAGCCTCCATATTCCAAAACTACTGAATATTCTACACATTATTATTTCAATGCTGAAATAGTAATTTTATGCATAGTATAAAAGGATATACGGATCTAAAAAAAAATTTCAAAATTATACATAATATCAATAATACATGAAAATAAAAGAAAAACATTCCAAATATTTTTTTCAGTTACAAATGTTTTATACGGGAAAACTTTCATAACATGGCAAACACTCAATCTGTAACCAAGTCTATTCTTCATATTTTGCAGCTATACATTCGTCAATAGTTTTTAAACAGCACTGCTACATTCTTTATTCATTGAACATTTTTAGCAATGGTAATTTCATTAACAAGATCTTTAGCATAACTCAGAAAAAGGAATTGCACGTGAAAGATCAAGAAATCTTGGTAGCCATGTGAAAAGGGTAAATAAATATTGTGAAACTCTATCTTGCTGAAAGATACAATTCATATTGTTATAAAGTTTATATTTTCTTTCCATGTATCACCATTTTTAAAATCTGGCCATACATTTAGGTTATCCCTATGTTTCCTATATCTTCTAGAATTATATTAATTTAAAATCACATAAAAATTTTTTTCCTTTTATAAAGAGAGGAAAAAAGATTAAATGGATGAAAAAGGATAAGAAAGAATGAATAACAATTATAAATCTTGATTTCAAACATAGCTAACCTGACATTCTAGCCCCACGTATCATACATTCATGTAATGTCTGAGCATCATCAAATAAGTATGAAACATGTGGAGCTTTTGGAGTCAAATGAGAGATTCTGACATGATCTGGACCCTAATAAACAAAAAGTTACAATTTAAATTAGAAATATTTAAAAAAATAAAAATTTTAAAAACACAATACAATAAATTCAGAATTAATAAAATGTTAAAAACAATTTATAAATTATACATTATTGTAGTCAATATACAACTTTATAAGTACATTTCTCTAATATTTAATGCAATTTTAAATGTTTTGTGTTAAAATTTAATTAACAACATTAAATATCAAATTATTACAATAACATTAAATATCAAATTATTACAATAACCTTAAATATCAAATTATTACAATAACATTAAATATCAAATTATTTTAATAACAAGACACTGTTGATCATAATTGAAATTAGCAAATTAATAATTGAACCCCTTTTATTTTAGTTAATGGATAATATACAGGGGCTAATTTTTAGTTGCTATTATAGGTAGATTCAGTATTTTTCAAAATATTTCAGTATTATTAGCAGAAATAAGATTATTATTAATATTTCTTTTCATTAATGAAAAAAATTATTTATTAAATTCTGCAACATATGTAATAAATAATTTTTTTTTCTAAATGAAAAATTTCTACTACTATTTTTCACAAACATCACATAGCTATGAATATTCTACTATAACTAGCATAGTTTGGTAAATTTATAAACTTTGCATGGTGAAATAACAATGAGTTCCTTATGGATATATAAATTAAAAAATTACTGGCAATTCTTCAGATTGAGAATTCAAGTCAAAGTTGCGTTTGATTTTGGGTGGAGGGCGCGTAGCAATATAAAATGCTGCTGTGGCCACTGCACCAGTCACAGCAGCAGCAATAGATCCACAGATGTACTGAAGAGAGCTGTCCATCCTTGTCTTGGTTATTTCAATCTACACGAGGAAAAAAAAACAAAAACAAAAAAAAAAAAAAAAAAAAAAACTTTGTAATTTAGGTTAATAAAAATATATGCTAATAAAGTCAAAATATTTTGTAACTTCTGAGGAAATTTATTCAGACTAATAAGGTTCTCTAAAATACTTAAGATGAAAATTCCACTGTATTTTTCACAAAACGCAGACAATTTTGATTAAATTTATTGTATTATATTTTAATTAGAGCTGCATATTAAACAAGCAATATTCTAAAAGTAATTCTACAGAAAAATACATCAAATAATTATTAACTCATGAATTATTACATTACAATATAATTTATTTAACTTTCAAAACATGTTTTTATTTAATCATTTAATAAGAACCAAGGTTTTATAGGTTTGTTTTTAACTTTTTACAAATACAAAAGATTTAAATTATAAGCAAAATAGCATAAAAATTATGGAAAAATGAAATATAAGAAGCATAAATTATTCCATTTGCACAAATATTTCAAAACTAAATTACAAGATAAAGATTCAGTTTCACAATGGTTGTTTTTCTGTTAAAAATTTTTTAATGTTTTAGAACATCGAACATTTAAACACAGCAATTCATAAACCAAACATAACTGAAAACATACAAAATTTATAGATAAGCTAGACAATATGAAAAAATTAATAGATTATGAATTAAAATAAACAATTATTTAAAAAAATTAATCAATACATTAAATAAACTGCTTGTTTGCAAAGCATTGAGTTCAATTGAAACATTTAAAAATGACAACTAATTTTAGTGACAGAAGATACTAATTAACAAGTGATACAAGTACATAAATATCAAAATAGTTTTCGAAAAAAAAAAAAAGATATTTTTAACTCATTTATATAATATTTTATCATAGAAAGCAGTAAAAGTTTTAAACATAATGCATGTCATAAAATATCTCCTTGTCAATATTGATTAGATCTTTTAAATTAAAACATAATTTTTGACAAAATATAAATATATCCTGAAGTACATATTTCCAGATATCTTATTTTTATATTTAATAGATGTAGTTCCTATATAACTAATTTTATTAAAAAACGAAAATAATACAATAGAATAGAAAGTAATGAAATGAAGTTCCATTAAACCTAACAATTAAATCTTAAAACTTGAAATAATATAAATTAATACCTTACATAGTAGCAAAGTAAATAATAATAAACAAGCATAACAAATAATCAGATTTATTAAATTGAACATGAAACATGCATTTCTCAAAAATTCGGCAGTTTTAAATATTTTCGAGAATTTAATTCTTCAAAATATAAATAAATTTTAAAATAAAGAAAAAGTTGGACAACAAAAAGATTTAAAATGAAGAGATTTTTTTTTTTTAACAGAATGATGCATAACAGATATATATATCATCTTGAACAATGGAAATTTATACCATACAATGTTACATAAAAAATAATAAATAAAGAGAAATAAACACAAAAGCTAAATTAGTTCACATGCCGAAATGCGCTTAATTAGGAATGAAATAGTATTTCTTAATTAAAATTATCTTTAAAAAAGAATTTGGCAATAAAATAAATTTATTAAAAATCAGTGAAATAACTCAATTTTTTTTCTGGTACATTCAAAAATAATAGAGCGCTCTAATATTAAGCTGAAAAAACTTATAACAATCAGCATCAAATAAAGCACACTATAGCTTAGCTAAGCAATTGCTGACATTACATAAAAGAAAAATTAAGTTTATTAGTCAATGAAACAATTTTAACAACACAATAAAAATTCTAATTCTAAAAAAATATAAGAAAATTAAATTGTAAAATACCAAATTTTCGATGCCTTTCGTAAGAATCCATTCACTAACAATGACCAAGAGACCGGTAATTTGTGACAGAATACTATGTTGCAGATGTTGCTACAGACTACGATTACGATTAATTTAAAAACATATACGATTACAAATTTTATTAATTTTTCATAAAATTATTTTTAAAGATTTTTTAAAATATAATCATTATTTAAATTGAAACATGAAAATATGAACTAAATATTTGAAAATTCTAGAATAAAAAAATTGTTACAAATTTTAAATTCTAAATTCAAATTATGTGTCAAATTTAATTAGTTTCAGGTCATTTTAATTGTTAGCAAGCAGGAGGTGTTTTTCCTAACTTTAATCCCTTTGTTTATCCTTTTCATTGTTATTCATTAATTTTAAACAATCCCATTTTGTGCTAATGTCTAAATTAAATTAAGATGTGGAGGTATTGCGGCTCTTAAAGCCACCTTGGAACTCCGTAACCGGTACGCCCGTTGCCCTTAAATGATTTTGATGGAGAACTTGTTATAAAGATACTAAAAATAAAAATAATTTTGAGGCTATAAAAAAAAGCGGTTAAGTGCAGGTATTCATAACGGAGTTAGAGATTAGAAATGGATGTTAAGCTGGATTTCCACCAGATACTGCAAACTCAAATCTCAAACTGTCAGCCAGTCAGAAGCTTGATTTCCTACCCACTCTGTCTTCTGATTGGCTGACATTTTGCGACAAACAATATTCGTATGGGGGTCCTGAACGGCCGAGTGGCTAGCGCTCTGGCGCTCGGTACCACAGGTTTCGGGTTCGAGTCCCAGCGGTGCCATGGATGTTTGTAGTGGTTCGGAATCCACTTTAAACCGTAGGTCCCGGTCTAATAGTATCGTAGAGCGTTGAGGGGGCATTGTTACTCCGCGTCCGTGGCTTATCTTCAAGTTACACGCGCTTCCTGGGTAATGCAAAGTGATAACGTCTGTGCAGAGCTTGCCTGAAGGCATTCAAGACCAAGCTGTCTAAGTGTTTGCCGGCTGCATTAGAAAGAAAAAAAAAATATTCGTATGGGAATTCAGTTTATACTGCTTTCGGAAAATTTTTAATAACTTTTTTTGTTTGTAAACAATCCAATAAACTTTTATATATCCTCTTGATATTTAATGATATAAATAATACTTTTAGTGTTTAAAAATGTATGCTATTCAATTTACTTCAAGAAGTTTATTAATAATTATTTCAAAAATACTGGAAATAAAAGTTTTTATTTTGAAACATAATGGTTTAGAAGGTACAAAATGATTTGAAAATATACAATTTAATAACTACCTGACTGTACCACTATCAAGCAGACTAAATGTTTAGAACATCTTATTGATTTATTTAGTAATGAACTGGTGATATGTCAACATATCTACATAAAAGATCATCTTGATTTTTCCTTCTCTCTCTTTTTTGGCAATTGCATTTCATAAGAACTTGAAAATTTAAAAATCATATAATTAATTCAATACTCATACAACAATAATCATATATCCTATGTAACAATCATCCTGTAACGAAATATGTTAACCTTATTATATAACGTTATATGGTGGTTCATATAATGTAAAATGATATAAATAATTTAATAATTTTTAAAAACAAAAAAGATTGCATTGATTAAGATTTTCATTTTGCTTTAAAGAAAATAAGTGAAAATATTTTGACTAAGGATTTATTTAAATAAATAAAATACAGAATTCTATTATAAGAAAAAAAAAATATCACTTATAAAAAAAAATTATAATTTTTTCCCCCTTCAAAAATTAAAAACAAAACAAAAACTCTTAGCTGAATTACATTCATATATTACAGAAACATATTTATTCTCTTTAAATAGATCAATCTGTATGTTATTGCTATTATTATTTTAGGAAGACAATAACAATCAATGATCATGTGACATTAGTGCAGTGGTCTCGCTATTAAAGTTAACATGCCATTCACAGGTTTATCGCATTTTTTTTTTTTTTTTTTTAAATCCATTGTCAATCACAATAATGAATAATCAATTATCACAATAAATGAATGCCACGAATAATATCTTTGGTAATATAACTTTTATTCCAACTCTTGTTAATATTTTTTTCAGGGATTAATATTTAAGCGATATGCCAAAATCTTTTATTCAATTTGTCACTTTCTTTTGATAATGGGAATATGTAGATCGGCAGTTTGCACTACTCAAATCCACAAGAATTCTCTAAGGGATAAATGATTTCTTAAGTTTAAAATTGTTATTCATTGTTTTGGGAACGTAAATTCTCAACAATTTGATAAGAAATCATAATTTAAATTTTGTTCTAAAGTTTCCTGAATTAAAAATAAAACGGTGTTAAATTATTTTGAATGCATTTTAAGTTTTATTACGTAATTTAAATTATTACTTTTTATTTTGAATGCTTATTTTATGTAAAGCTTATTTTTTTCTTTATGTATAAGAAATATTGATAATATAGATAAATATCAGAAATAAATGTTTGAAGTCTGTAAATGTTAGCTAATCAAATTGTAAAAGTTCAATTAAGTTAATAAATAAAAACAGGAATTAAATTATAATCATTCTCATGACTTTAAATTTTTCAAAGTAATTTTATATTTTGACGTAATTTAAACAAACCAATTAATTTCCTGGATATTTTACAGGAGTTGATTGAAAACGGGCTTTCTTTAATAATATTTAGAGCACTCGAAACTTTATTTAATTTTTGTATTCATCGTAACTTTTTGGACAAATTAGGAAGAAAAAAAAAAAAGGATTAAAGGAAAAAATGTGTTTTCAAGTTTTTTAATAAGATTTTAAATCTAAATTATGAAAAGAGCTAAGTTATTTTATGTTTTTTTTTTAAATTAAAGTAACAAGAAGAATTAAATTTTTGCTTAATATTTTACAAATTTAAAAATTTGTTCAAATATTTTAATTGAAGGTAGTAGATTTTCCTTAAATGTTCAAGAATGATTTTTTCTTAAAATGTAATTTTTTTAAGGAATGAAACAATTTAAAAAAAAAAAATTATGTTAAAAAAGATCACTTACGTAATAATTTCAATTTTGGCATCATAATTCTAAAAATAATAAATAAATAATAAAAATAAAAAGTAAAACAGAAGTTTATTCCGAAGCAGTACAGTCATATTTGTTTTCCTGCTATTGATAAGTTTCAATATTAGTAAGAATAAATTTATAAATGCTTCGGTATTAATTTTTAACATTTAGAAAAATCTTGTTAAAATAATTGAAATTACCTGTGAAATATTATATGAGATTTTATTATCATTTAATAACAATAACTTCTTAAGAAAATGGAAAGAAAAAAATTAGCATGCAAAACTTTTTAAGCAAAAAACATTACAGCAAAAATATTAAAAAAAAGACAAATTTTGATTTTTAACTTCAAGTGAAAAACTATTTCAATCCTAAAATTAAAATTTTCGCCTGTGTTTGAATCATTACAAATAGCAAGTCATCAACCAAATTAGAAAAATAGGAAATTGATATTTGATTTCACAAAATTAATTTATAAATAGCAACACAGTTTTATTTTTAAATAATATCGAAGTGAGCCTTACCGTTTACATTTTTATATTTATTGAGACCAGATGCGAGACATTTATTTCGAAATGCTTTTTAAAAGGACATTTTTAGACTTTGTTGATGGAAAATTATTCTTAAAATTTACAACTTCGGAATTTTATAACAAATAACGACAGTTAGACATGAAAGGATCCTTATATTAAAACATTTAAATGCTTCATTTTAGAAATCAATTGTTTAATCTGTGTGTTTTTTTCCTTCAAAACAGAATAAATAATTTGACTCGACAACTATTGTTACATATATATTATATATAATGAGAGTAAAAAATGACACTATTAAAAAATAACCTAAAATCACTGAAGCCTACTCGGTTGAATGCTGCCATACGTCTTTTTTTTTTCTTTTCTTTGTTCAATTTCGTTTTTTGTTGGCGAAGACTTTGTTAAGAAAGATTGAAAAAAGAAATCCCGATCTGGGAAATGTGTCTTAATGGAATCCATGTACCGGTCTCTACTTACCTCTTCACTTGTGAGCAGAAACTATTAGAAAAGAAGCGGAAACAACGGAACAGAAGTTTCTGTGCCCTACTGCATGATTCCTAACCACCCAATTCCATGATGGAGGAACTAGAGTAAGCAGACAATTTCAGCAAGGGGGCAGAAATAACGTACGATGTCCGGTACGGTTACGTCTGGGAGATACCGGAGAATCGAGGGTGGTGCGACTCCGATACCCAGCATGCACCACTTCTCCAGAAGAATCAATGATCCACACGAGCCTCGTTCCAGAGATCGATAAAGAGGGAGGGAGGGGAGGAGGTAGAAGGAGGTGTTCGAAGGCTTCCCTCCACCCACACGTAAAAATGGAGACCGGCTTGTGAAAGAAACACGTGGTTTTCGGTCCGGTGTACTATTGTCCCCATACGGATGAAAATTTCGCCTTATCTCCCGCGTCATGTTTGGACAGGATTGTCGAAGTGGCTTCATCTGTCGTCACCTGGGGAGGGAAACGAAAAGCACCCTTATCAGGCGTGGCGTGGTTCATCATCGAAAGGTTGCGTCATGTCGCGAGGTTTGAAACGAGCGAAAGAATTAGGTGACGCGGGGGAAAAAAAGCAAACTGTAATCTGCTGGGACCGATAGGCAGGTGACCCATAAAATTTAGAATTCAATGTAAGAATAAATCGCAAAAAATTAAGCATTTCTTAAAAAAAAAAATAAATAAATAAATAAATAAATAATGAATTATTTAAGAATTATTCAATTATTTTGTAAATCCATATTATGTATACATAAACTCGCGAAAGAAATTTAAACGAAATTAAAAGTGGTCAAGGACAAGAAGAATTTCGCTCCCAAAAACAATACCCATATTTTGTATGGGTAATAAGTAAATGCAAATAAAGCCTGACTCACGACAATAGTAAGCAGCCGAAGAATTCGCTGTGACATCGTTGCAGTCACTGCTTTCAGAAACAAGGACGATCAATAGCGATTATGACAACGGGTGCAGAGTATCTCGAATCAATAGTCAGTGTGACTGTGGGAGTTTTCCTAGTTCTCACCCATAAGACGCGCACACGCAAGGCGGCTACCTCTAAAAGTCCTCCTCTCGTCGGTGGGTTGTTCGTTGTATACATAAATTCAATATGAGGCTAACCGATGTTAAGAATGCAAATGAATAAATAAATATAATTTTTTTTCCCAATAAATGTCTCTTACAGTTTGTCATTGAAAGAGTGTTAAGAAAAATAAAGCTAACAATACCAACACTAAACTAACAATTCCAGTATAACGTGCTCTCTTCACTAAAATGTGACATGAAAGATCGTGGTTATACGCATGTCATAAATAGGGGAAAAAAGAATTGGCCATTGTATAACTCGGTTTCTGTTGTTCCTTTAAATCTGAAGCAAATTTTACTGCCGGTATTAAAAGAACCTTATCCAGATTCAATAATCATAAGCCATGCACATAGAAAGTGAGAGATTTATAGTGTGGATACAAAATGCTATTAGCAAAATATAATACACAAAATGATACTGATAACAATACGCAAAATTCAAAATATAATATAAGATAGTTGATACAAATTACGTATAGTATTAAGACGTTTTATATATAAAAAATTAACATTCTACCAATGCAAAAGTACAGTTGTAAATATCGACAGAGAAAGGATAAGGAATCATTCATTGTTTTCACAAACTAAAGAGATTCCCTTTTATTGTTTCTCACATCCAGCGTTGATATGCAGAGTTCATTCCACTAGTTCAAAATAAATAAATAAAAACTAAAGGGCTTTTCCTTCGTACAATGCTGTTGCCTACATTAAAGGAAGCAACCCTTGGACTGTAATATCATAGATTTATAACAGAATTTTTGAATAACACAAATTGCGTAATAACCCTTAAAAAACACAGTTATTGGTCACCTTCAAGTCATCGCCATTGAACTGATTGGTAAAACTATTAAACTTGGAGCACATTTTTGCAAAAGCCAGCTTCACAATCGGCTTGTGAGTTTTCCTGCTAATGGCCAGAGATCAATGCCGTCCTCGAATTCCACTTGCGCATGACTTCCGAACTGCCCATGGACGAACAGTCCATGGGCAGTTCCTTCCTCTCTGAGAGGACCTTAATCCTTAAAGGTCCTGCATCTCTGAGTGGTCCTTTTTAAGAATAATCGTCCAGCACCTGCATTTCACTACAAAACCTGATTGTTGATGAGATACGTCATCGAGTCTGCTAGTTTCTCAGAGCAACGACTGTCTTCAGCTGATATACTGTCCACGTCACCATTGAGCAACGCTTCGACCTTCGTCGTTACATTTCGTGTAAAATATAAATAATTATACAACATTATCAATGCGCATGAAGTTGCACGCTGATAAACAGGAATCGGTGCATAATCTAATTATCAGTGCATTATTAAACAAGATAGCAGTTATAATATTTTTGTTTGCATGCTTTGTTGATTTTGGCTCCTAGAACGGCACGTCTGAAGCAGATACAGCGTTACTGAGGTTGCAGTTACCAGCTGAACCCCACTCACACTGTGCCACCCGAGTTTTGAACTAACCATTTGAAAACACCAAGGTATCCTCTGAGGTCTCTTCGAAAAAACGGAAGGAGTTTTCCGGTTTTATTGCGCTCGGCACAGGCACGGAAGCTTCCAATTTAGGTTTTTTGTAGAACCAGGGATCACTAGTTCGAAAGGGACACGGCGCTGGGCTTATTTCTGAAACAAGTCCTAACAGCAGATTGCTCGTCCGCTGTTAGGACTTAACACCCTAACTGAAGAGAGCATGGAGATTCATTCAACGGTTGCCGCAACTATAAAATAATAACGCGTCAAAAGCGTGTAGGGGAGTTCATTTTACTGCAATGAGCTGGAATTTGTATACTTTTCATCTCTGGACATCGCTCCTCTTCTTTATTGAGTGAAATGAAAATCAATACAAATTTTTGCAGTTTCTCCAACGCGAGTGAGAAGTAGCCTTCACAAAAAGCAGCCCAACTACCGTTCTTTAAAAGTTTGGATCCTGGAATGATTAAACATTCATGATTCAATGACTAAACTTTCCAATAATCGATATGTTTTACTGTTTCCAATATCGGTATTTCGTATTAGACGCTATGCTCGATTGCAATTAGTTCTATAGAAATGTTTACAAAAATGTTGTCCGCGAATTAAGTTGTTTTTTTTTATTTTTGAATAATATTGAGGGTATTGGGACCAGGTATCTCGACCAGGAAATGTACTTGGACAATTTTCAAGCGCGATGTTTCTCCCATTTGGCAATTGACAGTTTCATCAAGCAGGTGTGGGGAGTCGGTCAAAAAATATCCGACTTCTGGCTCTCGACTACAGAGCCGCATTTTTCATACCGACTCCCGACTCTTTCCCCGTCATTGCATGTTTTATAATCTTTACTCATGGATTGATCAAATTAAGCAGAAAGATGTTATTTCACTGTCCATATTTTGAGTTTATTCAGAGCGACAGCTGTGTGTTCTTTGTCTTGCTTTGAAACGACGAATGCGAAGTCAACTGCAAATGAATATGTGTTGGCTGGGAAAATTTAATATTTCATTAGCCATTAAGTTCCAAAAAGCTGGGCCACTGCGTGATTCCTTTTAACAAACCCTGTGACCTCCCCTTAAAAATGGGTCCTTCTCTGGTCTGAATTGCTGCTTTTCTACTGTTGAGGACACCAAGCAGAGTTTTTGTAACATGAGTTCTATCAGTTATTAAAGACAGCATATTTTTAACGGATGTATAGTGAACGCTACTGGAATATCTATTGAGATAAGAACAGAATGTTTATCTTCAGATTGAGATTTATTTATAAAATCCATTCATTTGATTAGAGCATGGTTAACTGATTTTTCTTCTCTAAATTCACATTGTTTTGTATGGAATTTGATGGCTAGAACAAGTCTGTAGTTTAGTCTCCTTTTTTTTCCTAATTTAGAAATAGAGAAATCAGTCGAAAAAAAAATAATACTGGAAAAGTCTTTACCTTTTTTGTGAAATATTGCAATAAATCCTATGTTAAGACCTTTGGCAAACGAATAGAGAGAGAGCATTTATTGAAGAGATTTGAAAGTACTAATAATGTTTTCTGACAATTCGTAAAATTGTAGGGTCAATACCCTCGTAACCAGAACTTTTTCCGTTGGGCAATGTTTGAATTAACTGTTTTAGTTGACATCGCGTGTTCTTTGAAAGTGCGCGCGCGTGTGTCGGGGGGAGGCTGTCTCTCGTGGGTAAAGCTTTTTGAAAACGTTCAGTTCCAACCTTTTTCTTCAAGTGGATCACCAGTTTTTTTTTAACAACATCACTGGCGGAATTATGTCCCTGCGAGTGTTTTTCAAGGAAGTTCCGTACGGAGAAGAATTTTGTGTACAGAAATTTTCCACGTGATCCGCTTAGATTTAAGAATTAGGTACTTGTAAAGTACTCTTTTCTAAGAGTAAATAATCTGATTCTTGGCTTTGTCCTCACCTTCATGTTTTTTGTAATCGTCTTCTTTATTCTTTTTCTCTTTACTGCTACTTCATATTCCAAAAAAGTATTTTAGGTGTGGCAGATACATTTTTAGTTCGATCGGAATATTGGCAGGAGGTAAGGATTTCCCTTAGTAGAATTTCGATCGCAGATTCTAGTTTTTATTTGTTGCTAGAGTACAAAATTTCGTTTTTTCAGAAATATTCGGAGTGAAGTGTTTGACAAATTTGTAGTGTACATCAAATTTGTAGTGTACAAAATGTTTCATCTTTGTAATAAGTGACGCTATTTTTTGTAGAGTTTCTTCAACATTGCAGGAGATGGATAAGCAGAAATCACAGAAAATATTTTACCATTGTGGTGAAATTTAATCGTAACTTTGCTGTTACCAGTATAATAAAATAGATGAAAAATCATAACTTGGCAAGATTCGCAAGATCCCGCTTTACTGTTTCTGTGAAACAGCTTCTATTTTATGCGTGAAATACGAAAACTCAATGGCGCATCTGTTATATATATATATATATATATATATATATATATATATATATATATATATATATATATATATACGTATATTGTTATTATGAATTTTTGTGCATCAATATGTTTCTATATTATTTCACAGTAACACGATTATTTCTATGTATCAGGTATATAATAAGCATATGAACATAAAATAATATTTAATTAAACGTACTGTCAAAAATATTATGAATATATCATAGTAGTCATGAAATCGTGAAAAACTCACTTTTTGCACTCTATAAAAAACAAAACCTTATAATCAAATTATGAACGACACGCCTTATATAAAAAATAATTAACAGATCATTAAATCCATAGTTTTAATTATATTCTTGCAATAACAATTATGTCTTTATATATATATATATATATATATATATATATATATATATATTTCAATGGCAGATTATGAACAGTTACAGCGAAAAAAGAACAACGATAAAAAAGCAGATAATATAACAAAACATGCTGAAACAGAGTTCCTTAATCTAACAATAATGCCAAGTTGTAGATCTTTTAGCCACTAAAAAGTGTTACCAGGTGCACCACGGGGAGGTAGATCTTCTGCGCACCCATTATGTCTTTATATTGAAATATATAATCCATCGGAAAAGTAGCCTACAATTCAAAAGCAACTGCATCTTGAACATAATAGATTTCTTGAGCATAACAAATTTCATCTGGATCCAATAAGTACTCCATAAAAGGATAAACAGACAAAGGGATGAACAAAACCTAGAGATTTATGTGGTAGATTAGATGTGTAGTCGCCAGCTAGCGACTAGGTGGACGTAAACATTCTAGCTAGCGACTAGTTGTGTCAGGTGGACGGAAACACTCCAATCTCTTTTATATGAATTTATTTACAATATTAACAACACTTCAATACGCGTGGCACCCCGTGCCTCTTCTACAATATCAATCTTATGTAATGCTTAAAACCGTGAACACATGGCATACTGTGCCTGACCGTCTTAATCGCTCAGACGCTCCTAGCGTTCTCCACGTCGTCTCAAAATCTCACTGCTTGTAATTACCAGTTACTGGTAACAGTGGCGATCTCTAGCGACAATTTAATTATAGTTAAACCTTACCGATGGATTACAGAAAAAATGTTCTTATTCAAATATTTCAGGCAAAACAGCAATAAATTAAACGAGAAAAAACTCCTTACGCGAGACAGGAAAAAAAAAAAGTAAAAATGAATAAATAATACTCCCTCTATCCTATAATAATAGTAGCAAGTGAATATTTAAATGGGGATGATTGGCGAATGCAGCTGCAAGTTATGTCGTAGCGCAAAATGGCGAAGCCTTCCTTCAAACGACATCTCTTATTTGTTCCTAAACATCTTTCAGTTTTTAGGTTAACCTAGTTATTACGAATTATAATTATTTTTAGCATTTCATCCGCCAAACGAAATCAATTGTTTTCTTTCAGTTGACTATCGACCCATTGTAAATGAATGATGAAAAAAGAGAGAGTTTTCAAGCAAAGACCGATTTGCATTATGCCCATTTCTTGACGCATCCAAAGAAAAACGAAAAGCTGCAATTACGTCAACTGCAAAACAATTTAAGTGCAGCAGAATGATTCTATCAAGAATATGGAAATAATTGTCAAGGTAAATATTATGCTAATATGTGTTTTTGAAAAAAATATCCGTGGGCATAAATGCAAAGACTATAGAGACAGACTCTTAGCACCTCTGCTAAGAGTCTGCAGGATAAGATATGCGGCTCATGCCATTGAAGTTCCAAAATCCATATTATTCCGAATCTCGAGAAAAAAAAAAAAGTAAAAATCCATTAAAAAGTAATAATTCCGTATCCCTTTTAAGCTTATGCATATAGGGAAAGCAAAGCACGAAAAGAAAGGCCAGGGATTCTACCTACATGTTTAAAATGCAGTAACGAAATGATTGAAAATTCCAGAAGCTACCTGACCTCTCCACATACAAATTAGGAGTCATATTTGTAATTTATTATTGAATTTAATCTAGTTTTTTTGATAATAAACATAATAATAATGTTGCATTCTATATCTATTTTCTTTTGCTACTATTATTATGAAGTAAATTAAATTCATGAACTATTACTATTATTATGAGACAAAAGAAATGAATAAATAACGAAAAACCTTTCAGATTTCAATGAAAAAGCATTTCATGGAACAGATTCTACTTAATACGGAAAGTAGAAGAACTGAAACATTTGGAGAAAATATAATTTATATATTTTTGTTAAACACCGTGGTTGCGAAGGGAGGTGTGTCATTTCTCAGTATATCCGTGTATTACGGAAGAAAGGCTTTTTGAATTGATTTGCGAATTTATGACTTAAATGCTAAAAATTTGAAGGGAAGAAGCTAAGAACTTGAAGGAAAAAGTCAAAAATTTGAAGGAAAATGCTAAAAGTTGTCTTTCAAATACCGATTTCTTTTTAAGTTTTGAAGCGACCATAAAAACACATATTAAAAATGTTTGGTAAACAATGGATTGAATCCTCCCTGTACACTCACATTTCATATTAATCTAATATTTTTAACATGGCTGATTATCGTGAAGGATATTTTCAACTATTAGCATCTCTGTTTGACACACCTGTCCTTCACGTGCGTGTTATCCCTCTCTCTCTCTTTTGCTTTACAAAAACACTTTCACATGAGGGAAAAGAAGGGAAAAAAAAAAAAAAAAAAAAAAGGATTCAATCTTTTCAAACGTTTACGGAAACAAAGCGACGGACACCTCTCTAAGCATTCCTCCTTCCGTGATTTCTCTTTAGTGCGTAACATGTTCCGATCCCTTTTGTGATATGCAGAAGTTTTCCCGCAACAAGATGCGAGTCTGTTCTACATCCTCTCTGAACGAACAATGCTTTTCATACCATCATACCATAAGATATGTTTGTACTATTCTTGCATGCACTTGCCATTTATTTGCTTCAGGAAAAGCTCTTTTTTTCATGAACAGCCGAAATAAGGTTACATAGATTTTTCCTTTACTTATTTTTATTCCCAACTTTCGTTTTTGTCCCACCGAATACCGGAGGGTATCATGTTCTGTCGGTGTATGCCTCGAACAACCTGCTGTTGGCCTTCCGTACGAACTTCTAGGTGCGATTGCCACGCATTTGCGTGCCTTATGGAACGAAAAACCCCCAAAACTTCCACAAGACTGAATGTTGAGGCAAGTCACAATAGGTCTCTCAAGTGTTATCGCCTTCCCAAAACAGCACTGGCTTTGCTTGAGGAAGTAAAAAAAGTATTGGAAAACTATCACCAAATAAAGTGTAGGGGATCACCCTGTTCCGGTCTGTTAAAAAAGTCTCCTCGTTGAAAAAAAGTTTTATTTTCGACTCACATTATTGCTAGAAAAAGTATGTAAATTAAATAAACCTAATATAAATTATTAAAATAAATGAAAATATCTTCTTAAGTTTATTATAATTAAATCTCAGCGAAATATTTTAGAATAATGTTTAAATAAACAAATTAAAATGAAAACAATCGCAAGAGTTTTTTGCTTTAAAGAAAATCTAAAGAAATGACTAAAATAATAATAATTTATTAGAAAGTAAATTGCATTGACTTTCAGAATAGACGTTCCGAAAATGTAATCTTGGAATAATTGCTTTATAAAGATGGAAATTATTATATTTTCAGACATTTTTAAATGGTTTGCATTATTTGGCATGATTATTAAGTTGAAGAAAGAAATAATTTTTATTGCTTTTTTTTTTCCCAAACACTTAATGACTGTTTTTATGATAGACAAAATAAATGAAATACTCTTGCTCACTCCGTATACACTTCGTAATCGAAGACGATAAGCCAAGAGCGGAAAACATTAAAACAACATTTAGAAAGCAAACATTGCTTCGAATGATTTTAAAGAAGAACGAAAAGATAAAAGATAAAAATAATTTTATGCTGAAGAATTCCATGTTACTTATTTAATGTCATTGTTGTCATTGCAAAACAAAACATTAAATTATAAAAAAAAAAAATAATATATATATATACATTCAAGAGCCAAAACATTATGACCACCCCTACATTTTGCAATGAACTTGCCTGGATGACGTGGAAGGCACGTGATCAGGTGGAAGTGGTATTTAACTGCTGCTGGAGAGTCTGAAGAATCATTCTTTCACTTACATCTGTGTGATGGGAAAGGCTGCGGATCTAAGCGACTTTGATAGAGGGCAGATTGTAATGGCTCGAAGGCTCGGAACAAGTATTTCTGAAACTGCACGACTCGTGGGTTGTTCGCGATCTACAGTTGTTAGTACTTATGCAAGATGGGTGAATGACGGTGAACGCATGCGCAATTTTCTATGCGTGTGCGTATCTGTAATAATGTTTCCTATGAACATGCGCGCTAGTGAGAAAAAATTACCGGACGATAAAAAGACGTTATGCAAAAACTCTCTAATATTAACATTGACCCCTCTTCCAACGAGAGCACCTCCCCCTCCCCGGTCACGTCATGATAACGACTGATTGCCCCCGCGTGCAGAAATGGTTCCTTCTCAGAAGACAACTTACTTTCTACAACGAATAGGATTGAAAAGTAGTCAAAAAACAGGATTAATCCTTTCCCGTCGTGATAGGCTAGTGCCACATACTTTTACAATCAGCTTCTAACATCTAACAGCGCGCATGCTCAGTTTCCCAAATGAACTTGCGGGTCACTTTAAAAATGCATCATGACTCCTCATTATCGCATATAAAATTATATATCCCGATATTAGATTTAGACCCACTACGGACATTTTTTTGGAGTGAAAAATGGAAACATAAAAGAGTTATTATTATTGTGTTTACTATTATTCTTACATGTAAACATAGATAATAAAACACGTAATATATAAAAAAAAATTTTTATGTCAAATCCTGCTTTTTTCCACTCTATTGCAGAAAAGTCCTTTATAAATAATTTTCATTCATTTTTTAAATTTATCTGGCCCCATCTATTGGTAGATCTATGCAACTTAAATCTAAAAAAAAAAACTAAAAATAATTAATTAAATTTAATGAATGAATTAATGTTTGAGAAACTGTGTTAACATCCAGTGTCCTCCATTACAAGTTAAAAAAAATGTATTTGAATTCGAGTGGATGAATAAAAAGTATTTTATGAACGATTGAAAATTTGAACAAGATATACATAGGGAGAGTGTGAGCTAATAGAAGGAATTGAATAATAATGATACTAAACGCACATTGTAAAGAAATATTTAACACTAAAATTGAAATCACTAAAAAATATTTATTTTACCAGTGCGATATTTGCTATTTGGCCCGACGTCGGCTGTGCTGAAATGTAAAACGAATACCAAAGTGGCAACGTGAAGAAGAAATCAGGTTCGAATCCATTGACATCGCAGTCATTGCTTTCAGAAACAAGGAGATGCAATGACGACATGATTGGAAAGCGTCTCGCATCTATTGTCAGGCGGATCAGTGAGAATTTTACTGGTTTCTCACACATGACACGCAAACCTCTACAAGTTCCAGGATGGAGGAAACGTCGCTCGTCACCCGCCGACGGACTGTTCGTAGCCTACATCAGTGGAACAAGAGAAAGTCCGTTGTTCAAGGACAACAACAAAAAATCGAAGATTATTTTTTAATTAAATATATATTCTTATTAATAAAAAGTAAGAACTGTTTCGTTTTATTTAATTACAGGCCGTTTCAGAATAAGCATTTCTTCACAGCCCTTGGCCACTTTTTTCTACAATGTATTGAAAACCTGACGCCAAGTTTCCCAGTTAAGGACCCAACAGTGTGCTAAATTTACACCTCATTTAAAGCGTCAATTTTCTGGAAATATTTTCTTATTCTACAAATATATTCAAATTCAAGGAAAATAGCGAACCCTTCTACATTTTCGAATAGGACTTGATTAAAAGATGCCATTAAGATATGCCGTCGTTTCAATTGAATTTAATTTCATCAAAGGAAAACAAAAAAGGGCAGTTAACATTAAGTGTAGAGCATATTATCGAATGTAGTTGTGCATTCTAAATTTTAAAGGGAAATAAAATTTTTTTCGAAGGTTATGATAAAAATATAGAAAAAAAAAAATATTAAGACAGAATGTTGAAAATATTAAGCTGAGACCTTGAATTATTTTTCCTGTTTTTATACTTCTGATTAAAGATTTTCTTGGCAGGGAAGGGGGAAGCTAAGAGAAGGATTTTGTAAAAATGATCTTTAGACAGTCATTAAAAATTGAATGATTTGAAGGCGGGTTGGACTTGATTGCTCAAAAGATTACTTTTTGAGAGGCTATAAGCTACTTTTTTTCTGTCTGAATTTTTGTTAACTTGCATCCTTTCAATTAAATGCAAAAATTTTGCTAGTTAAAAAATCAAAAAGTATTCCAGTAGTCAAATACATAACGTTCCATCGAATGCAGCGAGGGCGGCCGACGGCGAAAGAGAAAGGGCGCCATTTTTGAAGAACAGATCTCCTTGAAGACGCAATAAAACGGGCGCTTCATCAAGGACAAAAACTCATAAAAAGTGAGAACAATGCCGCCCCGAATAAAAATAAACGAAAAAAGGAAAGAGAAACTTAAAAGGAAGTTTAATTTTCTAACGAACTTATATTTAACGATATTCATCTATAACCTTGTTTTTCGTGTGGGGGCCAGAGACCGCATAAAAGAAGTCGCATTAATAAAATTTCCTGAAACCTCATAAGTAGCCATAAAATAGAGGGTTTGCAAGACGCTTACATGTCTTTTTTGTCGTGGGGTCATAGGACCGTATAAAAAAAGTTCTACGTAGAAGATATGCAAATCCAAACCTCGCTTCTAATAGCATTCGTGGTAATGGGACGATATAATGTCAAAGGGTTCTTTTTAAATTGCATGTTATTGTGACAGCCCCTCTGTTGTTTTCTTTTGAATTAGATTTTTGGATTAATTTTTATTCATAATATGCATTAAATGGAATATATATATATATATATATTTAGACCTCACAAAAAAAAAAAAAAAAAGGAGGGCATAAAAACAATTTCAAAACAAGGCATCAAAACAAGGACTGTATTTGATTTATTTTAATATCGTTCTCAAATTATAGCGGGCATCCCATTCTTTAGGGATTTCGTTTGGTTTGTCACTCGACGGATATTTTTTGTCTACTTTGGGCCAATTAGATCGGCACCTGCAATTTAAAGGGGATACTGAATCAGTAACAAACACAATTTTTTAGGGAAGCTTTCTTCTAATTACTTTAACCCCGTTCGCTTGATTTTCCAAAGGCCGAAGCCGCCTGGTGATTGGGTTTTCATATTAGGGTAACCTGGTGGTTCAAACCCGAAAAATAAAGTTGAATTGAAGGTTTGCGTGTCTATGCCAGAGATGGATACGTTAAGTCTCTAATGACGGAGAGTCTTTCCGTTGGACTCGAGGAGCGGGGTGCGCACTTCCCAGTTGTTGGGATGGCAAAAATGTGGGCGCAACATTGAAATCCTCTTTGGTTGATACTCAGTAACTCTGAATTTTCTGTCATTCTAGCGGTGCCTGTAGCTCGAAAATTGTCGTTATTAATAGCAACCCATACCTTTTCCCCTAAAATGAGACATCTACTCAGTTTTTATTAATGAATGCAATGTACGGAAATGAAAACAAAATACAAAGCGTGTGTGATCTCATGTTTTCCCGTAGAATTATAAATCTTGATATTGCTTAGATATCCTCGATGTTGATTTCAAAGGACAATGAAGTGTTTTGCAACCCTCCTTAAACATTTGTTTCGGCAACGGAGTCGGCCTCAAGGAGCGCGACTTCAAACAGCCGCTCGCTCCCTGAGGGAAGAAGTCCTCTCCTGGGCACAAAGGGAGACGGAGAGTGCATTCGGTAATGAGGCGGGAGTCCGCAGTTCCTGGCGACTTTTGCTCGAAGCATTCACGGAAGGCCATTCGGTCCATTTGTGCGGATTAGAGTGGTAAGAAATCAATGGGTACCCTCGAAAAGTTCCTGTAATACTTCCTCCTTCCTGAAAAATTATGATACAGAAGTACATGTCTGTATCATGCACAGATACAGAAGCATTTATGTCTTACTAATAAATTTCCTAACCTGCAAAAAAAAAAAAAAAAAAAAAAAAAAAAAAAAAAAAAAAAGATTCAAAAATAGAATATTCATTTATAGGACCTTTTCGTAATGTCCTCCTTCCGAAAAATTCCTCGAAATACTTTTGTACCAATACAGACATGTACTTCTGTATCTGTGTTGGTTACAATTCATCCACTACATTCTGGACTTCTTCACCCCCCCCACCCACCCCGTGCATTCGGCTTCAAGTCGCCCATTCGAACGTTTCTAGTTCTTGGAAGAATCGCGCCCACTGCTCCAAACATTCTTTGTCCCAAGTATTGTACAGATCTGAGCTGCCGCGGTTCTCATGCGCCTTTTATTAAGCCACTTCTCTTCCGATTTTGGAGGGAGATAGCCGACCTTCATCGCTGCCGTCACTACAGGAGTTTTTTTTTTTGGAGGGGGGGGCCTTCGAAGAAGGGGTGATGCGGGTATTTTCTCTGATAACGCATTATGTCGACGTTCCGCAGCTGTGGGGATACGCTACCAAAAAATGGGACGTAGGGCCACATTCCCCTAGCGCACCTAGTTTGGAGCGCAACCCTCCTCTCAAACTTTATAGATGCACTTTCTGGCCTCCCAATTTACCGTGATTATAACTGTCGTAAAGGCAGGACATTTTTCTGGAGTCTTTTCAGTATTGCAGGAGAGAAACCTATAGAGCAGTAATAAACTGGAGCTCCCCTCTATTCCAAAGGAACAGCAGGTTATAGAGCTGTCCTTTCGTGCCAGCGTTGGCGCTGGCACGAAAAGGAATCGTAGCTTGGCTTCTTTTCCCTGCGAACGTTTATTTAGAAAACGTAAACTGGTTACGACGCGATTCTGAAAATTCTTTTTCTCAAATCATACATTCATTGAATTATGTAATTACTAACAAGAAATAATATTACATTAAAGGTCCTATAAATGAATATTCTATTTTTTAACCATTTTTTTTGGACGGTGGGAAATTTATTAGTAAGACATAAATGCCAAATATTTTGAAAAAGGAATTTTGCATTTATTTACAGCCAAATAAATGAACCCTTTCTTTTGCAAGCAGTTCTAGAATAGTAGACCTTTTTCTCTCTTCGTGCCAACAGTCAAGAGTGTTGACAAAAATTTGCCAAGCAGTCATTGCATGTGTTCAACTACAAAGTGAAATACACGGAAGGCGTGTGATCACACGGGGATTACGTTTGCGCCAAACTGGCAACCTCGATGCGCGCTCTATTATATGGCACATACCATTTTGATGAACCTTTTTCCCCACAAATAATACGGAAGCATGCATTTTCATACCAAACTGATCACTCTTGCAAAATTTATATTCGGAAAAAGATTATAAATCTTGATACTTCAATTTTTTCTTCCTTTTATAAATATCATGCCACTAAGTTCAATATGATTTTCCTCCAACTGGAACGACCACTCATATATATAACAAAAACAACAAGTGAAACACTACTAAAAGTTCCTGCGCCTGTGTCATAGACGGTTAAGATAAATCAGGAGGTCGGAAATTCCATTTGGCTGGAGGAGGAAGGTGTGAAACAGCTAGGTGTTCTCAATAAATGTGTCAAATCCATAAAATAGTAAAAGTAATAGAGCGCGCATAGGAGTTACCAGTTTGGAGCGAACATATTTCTCACGTGACTTTTGCTTTGCAGTTTAAAACCGGTGATCGGTGTTTGGCAACGCTCCTTCCTGTTGGCGCGAAGGCAGGAAAAAAGTCTACTATTCTATAATAATTCTCAAAACAAATGCTTCTTTTTTTTTTTGGGGGGGATGTAAATAAATGTGAATTTAATTTATCTAAATAGATGACATTTATATTCTGTTGATAAATTTTCCCTCAATGATTCAAAAGTGTAGCTCCATATGAAATTTTTCGTAATGTTTTATTCTACCGCATACAAACCGATCAGAGTTACAAGCAAACGTTTTATTTTAGTTGAAAATAAAAGAAAATTTAAGTTTTTCTAAATATTTGACATTTACATTCTTACATTTCATACAAAGTTATGCGAGTTCTGGACAAAGCAGCCGATTTTGTGTCTTTACTAAGCGCAAAATGTCTGCCTTGGGAAAAATGTCTCGCGGTCGCTTCTTAATGAATCTTCGGAATGATGCGGCGGTGAAAAGAGCCCACTCTATTACAAAAAGGCCGGCAGATGTTTGCCCTTTAAAATAGAGGGAAGCACTCTATTTTATGACTAATCTAGGGTCCGATCCAGATTAAGATAATATAGAATGAAAGACGCAGCACATCCATGGCAATAACACGAAATATTTGATTCAAATTGTTTCGCCACAATAAAAAGCTCGTTCCCACCTAGGCGTGAGGCTTTAAGCGTGAAGCGCTGACCCATCACCACGTTCGCCTGAAACCGGTTTGAAATCCACCGCTTAGAGTTGATCAACTTTCAACTCGAAGCGGAACTTCACAAGGCGTAATGCTATTTCTGACGTTTCGCTGTGAAGGGGTCGAAAAAATTTTTCTCGCCTGCCGCATGTCGCGTCGTCGCCACGGTGGGAAGGAGCCTTAAGAGGATGGAGGGTGGGGGTGTCTGCGAAGACGCATTCTATTCACACAGGTTGCGTTCTACTGTGAGCGTCCTGAAAGGACAGTTAAAAAAAAGATAAACCTCCAGCAAGAGCTCGACTTTTGCGCTACAAAAGTGAACGACTCCAGCAAGCAATTAGCATCTGCATGAAACACCAGAAACAGTTGCAGCTGATTGGCTTATCAAGGTTCTGCGGAGAACCAATCGAAGCTATGTTCAGAACCAAAAATTTTAAATAATGTTTAATAGAATTTTTAAAATTATTGTTTAAATTAGGTTACAAAACATCGACATACATGAACATTAAAATATACACATGGATATTTTTTGTACAAATTTGGCGGGGGAAAAAAAACAGGTGTATTTTTGACTTTACGTAAATACTATTAATGAATAAATAAAGCATATCCCATTGACTTGCATACGTATCTATTACACAACAAAAAAAATGAGACTATTCCAAAGTACAGCTGAGTGACAGTCATTGTAAAAATACAAGGAAAAAAAGAAATAATGTTTTTAACAAAAAGGCCGATCATTCAAAACCTTTCAGTTCGATGCATACATAACATCGTCGTTGAAATGTCAATCAATTCTGCAAGTGATTATAACAGTTCGGGTTGTTGTGGGTGTTGCAGCTTATCAACTGAAACCGATTCAGTATCCAAATAGCTCGTGATTCAGCAGCTGAGGGCTCTTATCTGACGAACTATTTTCGAAACCTAAAAGTCAGTTTTTTAAAATAAAAATCTTTTTTCCACGTGGATTCGCGATTTGAATGAGGCTGATTAGCTTCATACTCGGTGTTTTCTTTTCTATTAATTTCTTTCACACCTAACCCCCGAACCTAGGGCTCTATCAGTTAGAATCTAAACCACAAACAGCTCATCGACGGGTATTGAGGGTCTCCCAGGGAAGGACTTTCAGGGACAAATGCCCCGCATTTGCGTGTCACATGGGAGAAAACCCGGAAACTCCCACCAGGCAGCCTGACGACCGATGTGAGACGCGTATAGTCAAAAGTGGTATAAAATATCTTCTTTGAAAGAATTGAGCAGCGGATTCGAACCTCGGTTCTCCTGAATGATAACAGAGCTCGCTGTCATTGGACCTCCCAATCCGCCCTATTAATGTATTGGAACATGAAGTCACTGGTGTTGCAAGATGGACTCCGTGTTAGACTTGTTGACCAAGTTGCGAGAATCGTTGTTCCATGGTATTATTTCAACTATTGATCAACGTTGTCATGGTAACTATTTCATTCATTGCAAAGAATTGTGAAACGGCATACTTGGATACGACTTTGATTATCTAATTTGAGTTTTTCTTTAATTAAGAATTTGTAATTTATTCTCTTTTAACTGTTGGAAGTTCAACTTAACGTGTTGCTGATCGGGCGGAATGCGATCCGCTGCGAACCAGTTCATTCGGGTGGGCCCTATTTTTGCCGAAGCAGCTTATGAGCATATGGGCCCTTCATGTGGAGGATGACTTTCAGTCAAAGAGACTTACTTTCTAAAATAGCAATAAAAATGTGAAATGTATTCAAAATCTAAATTCTTATTTAGTTGGGATTTTTAAGCGTATACAAGTGAATAAATGCTTAAATAATTGCTCAAAGTAATAATTTTTATAAATTTATTTTGTAGCGAAAAATCATTCTGCCACTCTATTGCTCAGTTTGTGCCGTTTGTGTTTTCCTGGTTAACACAGAATCACTAAATTCAGTCTTCTGTTTTCTTTTTTAAGGGTGGAGTGTTATATATATATTTTTCATAAGGCTGCATCTTGAATAATACTGAATTTGCTGCAATCTTATCATCTTAAGTTATTCACGATAATTATTAATAGTAATTAACGTCATTACTATCGTTAAAGTTATGAAACATCACAAAATAAAATACTTTTCATATCGTTTTTTTTTATAGGAAACTCTTATCTTTGAAAGAATTGAACCGCTCTTTTTAGAATTAATGAGTTGTGATCCAACTTGGTTAACGCTGAATTTTCTACAATTTGATTTTTAGCAGCTAACGATGAACGTCAAATATTCAAAAGCAAAAATATATTACATTTTAATTTAAAGCCCTTAACACATAACATACAATTCCCCTCTTTGAATGAATGAGCTCACTTATTTATTACGTTCAGTTTGATCCGAAAATGTATTACTTACGTTAAAGCTCTCGAAAGAGATCCAGATTATTTTCTCAACTTCCTTCGACTAGATCAAACATTTATAAACTTATCCAGTTAATACATTTTACAGCTTAAATTTAGATAACTTATTTCCGAATAACAATATATATTAAATAAAATAAAATAATTAATTTTAAAAATGAAGCTGGGTTGAATGCTAACGAATGCTCCATCCATAAATTCATTCACTATGAATTCATAAATAATTTTCTTTCGAGGAAATTGATCCCATAAAAATAGAAATTCCTCGAAATAAAAGAAAAAGTTTACCTTTCAGTATTTTTCCAGGCGTGCTGTAGGTTCCAGATGAAGTTAGTAGACCGCAAGAAGAGAAATACGAAATCGACACCCCCTCTTGCACGAATGAAATGATTTCGCCTCATTTGAATAGGCAGTCTTTCGCCTTTGCAGAAGAAGCGCCTCTTCGAGGAAGTAAACAAAGGAGCGTGACGTCACTTCCTCTCGGAAACGACGCGCTCGAAAGAGGAATGAACGTCACATCCGAATGGATCATTCAGAAAAATGCGCCTCCGTAACAATTGCATTTTTTAATTGCAGTGAAATCCGATCATTTCATTAATCGAAGCCGATCACTTTATCGTCACGAAATAGAAATCACTCGCTAAAACAAGAGTTTCCAAACAATGCGTTGAATCCAGCGCCTAACCTTGTTCTATAATAATACCAAATTAAAAATAAATTAATAGTTTAAAAAAAAAAAAAACTAAAAAACACGCTTTAAGGGTGAATCAAACTAAAAAGTAAAAAATAATAACATTAGAATAAAATGACTGACGGAAAAATGAATGTCACTGTTCTAAAAGCGTGGGGTGCTCGATATCAATCGTTATAATTTTTCACTAGTTTCATTCAGAAATGCAGAGTTAGTGTAAAAATGTCATACAAGGGCCGGGAAGAGGTAGGTGATTTGATCAGCCTTCAACGTTCAGATGTTGGGTGTCTTAGAGAGTGGATTCAAGAGGTGGAAAGCACCTCCTAATCCTTTAATGACGTCATGACTGTCAGTTGGAGCCCGAAAAGCATCGACTGGTGAAGAAAGGGCCCCGTTTTGTCCGAAAGCAGGCCACTAAAAACAAACTACTAGGGATTCCACTTTCATGGAGCTCATAACAACCGGTGTAGAGATATGGGTTTAAGAGTACGTCATGCAAACCATCTTAAAAATGGTGTTTAGAAAATGATCCTCGATGGAGGTAGTGAAAGGAAATTCACAGTTGGAATTATAGACTATACGTAACTCATTCTGCCTACAAAAATGTAGGGAGGAATCTATCAAGAACTGCTTTATTTTACTCAATGGGGCCTATTTTTATGCATTAATTAAGGTCCCGAATTAAATTTTGACAAATAAATTGTGTAATTTATTTAACAATTCCAGATATTTTTTTATACAGAATGTATGTGTTTGACATAACACTTCATGCAAGTTTTCGTAGTCAACTCTTTTTTAGTTCTCTTTTTTTTTCTTTTAATGAGTGGCTATAATTTTAGTGAAACGTCTGAAAAAAGAGACGCTTTTGGAAATATGTTTTCGAAAAGGAAAAACGATTTCGTTCATATTTCCTATAGCAAAAAGAAAATGAATTATAATTAGAATCTTTTCAAAATAATGCATATGATTTAAAATAATAGCAATGTAAAATTTCATAAAATACCATGAACCTCTTTCGATGACACAGTTTTAAATACAATCGTTTAAATGACGACACTCATTAAAGTCATCTACCATGAATTTATTTTTTGGGAAATGCAGAGTGATTATAATTAAAGTAACACTTTCAAAATGCTATAAAAAAAGAACTATCCTATTCAAATTTGAGCTGAAGATACTTGAAGAAAAGGGTAATGGTATGGAATCATAAAAAGTTCTAAAGTGTATCAATAGATAGCTCTGTAAGCGGCATAACGAAAGTGGATTCGGCTACCAGTGACGTTTTTGAATTGAAATTACTACGACTTTTTGTATGAATTGCACGTCAAACCAACTGTACTGTTTGTTCCATGTGTTTGATTGTTTCGGTTTTTTGACAGAAAAAATGACCTCCAAGTCATTCAACAGTTGTGGCACTGTTAGTGGAAAGTCCGTGGACCACGGCAAGGTCGTACCACATTAGATGGGAAAATCGGTTTTTAATTATTTTTGGACCAAAAAACCGCATAAGAAGCAACAATGAAAACGCCTGTTAATTGTCACGAGACTTGCGTAAGACATAGCATTCAATATGCTGTCCGCCCCTTTTCGCCAAAAGTTGAAATCGGCAAAAGCGCGTTCCGCTACAGACTGGAGTGTCGCAGGGGTCATGTTGTTAATGAGTGCCGTGCCTTCAATTCAGCTAAATTTACAATGGTGCCACTGAACATAACATTTTTTAGATAACCCCACAGACAGAAGTCATAAGGATTGAAGTTAGGCGATCTTGCAGGTCAGGTTGTTGGAAAATGATGACTGATAATTCTATCCTTTCTGAAATGCCTCTTGAGCAGTTGCATCATTGGATTTGCAATGTGCGGAGGGAGCGCCATCTAGCATGAAAATTATTCCATCCCGACATGCGCCCTGTTGAAGGGTTGGAATGTCCTGGTTGCGCAAAAGATTCTCGTAGAGTTTACCATTGATGGTACAGACGCCCGCATTACCATTTACCATTTACCATTTTCGCCTGTTTACCATTGACGAGACCCGCAGAACTCACCTCCTCAAAAAAAATGGCCCTACAATAAACGATGTCGTCAACCTGCACCCCACAGTTACCTTTGCAGAATTGTGTATTGACAAAGTCTTGGAAAGAGAATTGGGCCTCGTCTGTCCACAAAATGTTCCATTGCCCGTCATTGTCCATTTCCATTCGAGCCAAAAATTCTAGAGCAAATGTGTGTCTTACTGGCAAGTCAGCAGGGAGCAACTCTTGAACATGGGTTATTTTTGTATGGATAACAGTGCAGGATATTGCGTAGAAGCAATTGATTTCCTCCCTCTGCCAGATTTCACTGCAAAAATCTGTCTCTTCGAATTTCTTAATAATTTTCTGTAGAGATCGGCCTACTTTCATACACTTTAATGACCGGAATTTCTTTAAAGCCGCCAGCGCACAGTCGCAGTTCTTTGCAAAAGAGCTTCACAAGCAGAGCGATTCTTTACTGAGAGATTCATGGCAAGCTGCTCAGATGCAATTTGAGGAGAACCCCCTGTACCCCCTTTTTTTTTATACCAAATGAAAATTTTTATACCAATGTCGTGCTCATGCTTGTCTTTTAATTTGCATGGTATGCTGCTCTCAGGGCCATCTATTGATATACGTCGGAACTTTTTTTTTTTTGTGATGTCATATCATTTCCCCCTTCAAGTATCTTCAGTTCAAATTTGAACTCATTCTGACGAGTGTTTTTCAATTCCTTCTATTAGCTCACACTCTTCCTGTATATATCTAGTTCAAATTTTCAATCGTTCATAAAATACATTTTATTCATCCACTCGAACTCAAATGCATTTTTTTAACTTGCAGTGGATGACACTGAATGTTGATACAGTTTTTTTTCAAATATCAATTCATTAATTAAATTTAATTACATAATTTTAGTTTTTTAGATATAAGTTGCATATATTTACCAATAGATGGCGCCAGATAAACTTAAAAAAAAATGAAGGAAAATTATTTATAAAAGACTTTCTGCAATAGAGTGTAAAAAAAGAAGGAATTGACTTTAAAAAATTTGTTTTTATATCATTTTGAAAGTGGAACTTTAATTATAATCACCTATATTTATCGGAATGGTGTTAGTTTGTACTTGATTAATTTTTTTTTGAATGAGCCGCAGCTTGCTGTGTCCGTGAAATGCGAATGCAAAGTTCCCTGATGCATTCGCATGAATGAACGTTAGCTCTGTCTCTATTCAATATTTTCAATTAATATTTTATTTTTATTTGCTATTAATTAATTTTAATTAATTATTTGTTAAAAATTATTTTACTGGTTTTTTTTATTTCTTCACAATTAAATATTTGATTTAAATTATTAATTGTTTTTATTAAATTTTCATCATATAAAAAATTTTAATACTAATTTTAATTGTTTTTATATGATCAAAATTTTTAGTTGTTCCTATGTGGTTAAAATTATATTGAATTTTTTTGTAAATAGAATGACCTGAACATTATAAGAATAATTAATTATTAAAGAATTACAAAAGTTGAAAAAAATTTCCTTTTCTGAATCTACATTATATTTGTATTCTAACGTATCTAAATGTTATTTTATTTGTAGAATTGTATTTCTTTTTTCATGCTATCTTGATTTATGTTTTCTTAAATAAAACTTAATGAATTAAATGAAATGATTGGTAAATTTACCAAATAGTGTGTCATTTAATGGAACTGAGAAACAGAACGATATTAGTTAGTTTGATATAAATTAAAAGCTATTCTTTTTTTATTTAAATTAAAAACATTATTATTTAAAATGTTATTTTTTTTAATATTTTAGCATTTAATTAATTTTTCTGGATAAATAATCTATTAAGTTCTTGATCTTTTATATAATGTTCATATATTATTTAAGAACTTTCTCAAGAATGCTCTCAAGTAAAATAATAATAATAATAATAATAATAATAATAAAAACCTGGAATTTATTTTAAAGACTAAAATTTCCCAGAAAGCAAAAATGTGCATTCGAGAGTGTTTAAACGAATGAATGCATACGATGTTTTTTTTTGTATTTGGGAATATTGTGTTTCTCATAAAAGAATTTCGAATAAACATTCTCAGTATCGTAATAATAAAAGGAATATTTCCGAAGGCGCATAAAACATCTCCAAAAAAGGCGTTTACTTGGACAGCAGCCACATGGAAAGTGGTGCTGTCGTTCGTAAAGGATCGATTTAAGCTTCCAAAATTGCCCGAAGACGATGCCAACGGAATTTGCATTCATCTTCAGTACACATGTGTTCGGATAGGTGCATTAGTATTTTGAGTACAGGTTTTAGCTGGCTGGACTTTTAAAATTAGGGACTTCAGTTCGAAGGGGATAGTTTGCCATTAATGTAGAATATTTTGACAAACATTTTAAAAGAATATATTTATATGGAAATACTATAAGATATATCGCATATATATATATATAAATGAAAACACATATATTTACTATGTTCCTAGGAAAGGTTCAGGGCAAAATTGTGTAATAACATTCATTAAAATCTGTAGTTAATTTCACAGTCATGAATTTCTGATTATTCATAATTTTTCTTGGAATAAATTGCTGTTTGTTTATACCGAGTGAGCTTCAATGGACAACAGTTTCGAATTTCCTCTGAAGTATATCATAACAAGAAAAACGCAAAAATCTAACGACATTTTTAATTACCTGGTTTATAATGAACATTAAGAAGCTTTAGAATATAATTCGTTGTCTTCTTACGAGATCCAGCCATATTTAAAAATTAAGACAGAATAATAATTTTTTTTTTTGCAAAATTAACTCTCAAGAAATGAAACCAAAGGATGTTTAACTCATCAACTATTAAAATAAGAAATAAATAATTACAGTTCTTGTTGATGATTTATTTTTGTGATTTGATTTTTCCTTGTTTATATTTTAACAATAAACAACAACCTTGGTTTTTTTTTTTAATAACATAACAATTTCCTTGTTTATATTTTAACAATAAACAATAACCTTGAATTTCTTTTAATAACATAACCATTTCCTTGTTTATATTAATGTTAAAAACAATAAATTAATGTCAAAAAAGTAATAGGAGAAGAGGGGTTAAACCAATAACTTCCCCTTTTCTCCAATAAATGCTGCTGCTTGTTGGCGTACATATAAAATAGAACCAATCTTTCCTGTTAAACAAGTAGAACGACTTATTTCTGTGTATCTCCTCGTATTTCTTGGAATCTCCCGTAATTTACGAAATAGTAGTTGACGCCCTGTGGACATCCTGCGGGACAAACCAATATCTGTGGGTATCCAATAGTCAAACCCTGGCGATGCTCTGTTTTATGCTACCACATACTATGGATTGGAAATTCTGAAATGGGTGATTAGTAGGCAGGAATCTCCATCTACTGAGTGGGGCCCTTTTACTCTCCACCGAGACAACTGATCTTCCGCTTTCGCCAACAACCGATCACTATTGTGGTTCACAAAGATTTACAAAGTTGGAAGAGGATCTCTGTAGCAGTTTGATCTTCGGCAACAACGTCCCCGAGCCGACCACTCAAAGCAGAAAGTGCAGAATGACAAATCTATGACTCATATTTCCGAACTAATAGCAGTGAATCTTCATTTCAATTCTGCTTCGAAAATAACTTAAACAGGCTTGATTAAAGCTTATCGCCCTACATGTCCAAATTACAAAATGAAATTGTCAAGTCCAAAAATAACTAACCAAAGAGAGAAAACCCCGTCGAACAGAACCGAAAGAAAAAGAAAGTCAAGAGATCAGAAACCAGAAAGACTACAAGGGGGCAAAAAAATCAACATAGAAGATTGGTTTGGTTGCTCGCTCTACGGTCATCTTATGCACACTTTAAGCTAAACAGACCGGGACCTACAGCTTAAAGTGGATTCCGAACCACTCAACAAACATCCATGCCACCGCCAGGATTCGAACCTTAATCATGGGACACCAAAGGATAGAGCGCTAGCCACCAGGCCGCTCAACATTGAAGAGGACTCGCAGTTTGACAGAAGACTGGATGCCTTCGACAGGAGATGAGGGTGAATGCTGCACGCATAACGACCAACTTACTATATCTGACATGCTAACTAAAAATGGATGTGTTGTTTTTTTTTCATCATTTGCTAAGATAGCGTCTTCGATGTCTTCAGCGGATTTGTTCTTGATGGTGAAGACGATTTGTTTGCGATTTACTCAAAAGACATTTTCAAAATCCGAATTAATCGACTTGATCGAATGATTTTTTTTTTAAATGAATGCCGAATTTTCTTGTATAAGTTTGAAAATTGTGTGAAAAATTAAAATAAAATAAATTAAATAAAACGATGATTGTTTACCTACTTTTTTTCTGGTTTCTGCACCCTCTCTTACCCCCAAAAGTTGCCCCCTTTTTGCACTTAAATTCGTGATCAGGTAACTTTGAATTTTGTCCTATGTATAGTATTTCAATAGACTTCGTGTGTATGATTATTGCTATGTCTTTATGTGCTACATTTTGAACGGTAGGATGGAATTATTCTTCAACAAAGTTATTGTATCCAGACTTTACCTTCCTTCCTCAATTTTATTCAGAATAAAATACTGATGATATAGCAAAAAGCTGGGTTTTTTTTAATTTTTTTATTTAATAATTAAATCGTTACCCTTTCAATTTATTCTTTCACATTTTACATTCGTTTTTTCTGTAAAACTCCTAAGAGTCCATTTACTAAGGGATGAGGCAGACGTACTTGTGTATGTTATATCTGTAGTCCATCTTTAAATAGAAATTATTTTAATAATATAATAATTTTTGATAAATTAGAAATACCAATTTTTTAAATTTAAGAAGAAACATTCATTCAAACTGGCAAATTATTCAGTTTCAGCAAAATTAATTCTATATTTTTATTATTTAGAAACAGAATTGATTTTGTCATCGATTAATATATAAAAATTCACGTGAAAAAAAATTAAATGATACTGTTTTCATGATTTTATATTTTTTAGAATTTAGCCTTTTGGTTCCAATTAAGATTTATATATATATATATATACATCCTCAATCCCAATTCCTGTTAGTTTTTCTATCTCATCGGATGATGAAATACGTTAATATATAAAGTAAATTAATAAAAAAAATTAAGTAAATTTAATTTAATAGGAGTTTCTAGTAATTTTAATTTAGTTAAATGTCTCTTTATTGAACCAAGCTGGATAACTTTATACAAGAGAAATCTTCCTGCTTACCATGGGTTCTTCAAATGCAGGTTGTGCCTCAATCGTGGGCGATGATAATTCTTTCGGTTTGAAGAAGAAATTAACAACACTCTCTGCAAACAAATGAAACGGCATTAAAGAATGCACTTTCTTTATTTTAATACTTAGTCAACTATATATAATAGCCATTTTTTTTTCAAACAAAAAATTACAAGGCAAAAATTGAGGAATTTCTTTTTGTATTTCTCAGCTGATATTAATTTTTGCACCTTGCGTAATAAAATCATTATTTACGTTTGTATTTAAATCATCTTTTAATCCAAGATTCAAAACATGACCTTGAATTACGCTGGTGGCTCTCAAACTGCGGGGTGAGAGCCTAAAAGAGGGTTGGTAGGGACGACGTATTTTTGCCATCTATTTAATGCGAGAATTACAAAAATTCGTTCTTTTTTAACAAATACAATTCTCATTCCCATGGAATTCCAAATTTCTCTTAATTAATCTCTGATCAGTCAAGTTCTCAAAACAATCTGGGTATCGTACTTTTTCCGCAATCATTATTATTTTTGTGTCTCATTGCCATATATTACCAACGGTATTGTGGAGACGCCGTAACGGAAGCATGCTCCTCTTCAAAGCGTTACGTGGGAAAAAATCTCCCATCAGGCAGGCTGTCGAAGGTTTACATTCATTGCCATCGAGTCTTTCCTTTGAGCAGTGGCACCAGCAGATTCGAATCTGAGATCTGTACTTTAGCCGTTGCCACTTGATGTCGAGGTGCCAAATTATTTCATCATTGAGCTTTTTTTTTTGGGAGGATAAGGGCTATAATCAAAAAGAAAATATTTCTCAAAAATATTTTGGCTGTAAAGATTAGATGTAAAAATAAATTTGTATTGAAGATCCATGATCATCATCAGTTGAAGATCTTTCAAAACAAATTTGACCTGAAGATTCATCATCATCTTTAATTTTACTGTGTAAGAAATTAAATATTTATTAGTTAACTGATATGTGATATACATGATTATTATAACTATAATCCAATAAGTTAATTTTTTTAATATTAATATTATGAATATTTCAATTTCAAATTAAAATAACCTGCTCTTAATATATTGCTAATGGGACAGAAACCGAATCAAATATTCAAACAATCATGATGTTTAATATATCCACAAAAATAAAGGTGCGGGTGCTGATTTTTTTTTTTTTTTTTTTTAATTTTTTTTTTTTGGTGAAAGAAGTGAAGAGTTTTTCTGAAACACTGCATTATGAGATGAGTAAAAAATTATCATAAAATTTTATTATTCTGTTAACTAGTAGTAAATCGTTTTTTCCCAATAAATCATAAATATATGACGAACAAATCTTGTAGAAATGAAGGCATTTCATTTAACCTATTTCCTTTCTCTGAACTTGCTTTGTGTATCAGTTGTTCTTGGCATCTGCAATGCATTTCTAGTCGCAACAATTTCTCTTTTATTCAATTCCTTCTATTAGCTCACACTCTCCCTATATATATCTTGCTCAAATTTTCAATCATTCATAAAATACTTTTTATTCATCCCCTCCAGTTCAAATACATTTTTTTTAACTTGCAGTGGATGACATTTGATGTTAATACAGTTTTTTCAAATATTAATTCAGTAATTAAATTTAATTAACTAATTTTAGGTTTTTTTAGATTTAAGCTGCATATATCTACCAATAGAGGGCGCCAGATAAACTTTAAAAAAAATGAATGAAAAGTATTTTTAAAGGATTTTCTGCAATAGAGTGAAAAAAAGTGGGAATTGACTTTAAAAAAAAACTTTTTTATATTACTTGTTGAGCGCTCATCGCGGAAAGTACCTGATGATTTGAAATGCCGATGGGAACACGAAGCCACCGCAATGACGCATGGGTATCAGATTCAAGGAAGGCCGCTCGTGGCAGATGGAGGAGGGACTGCTTCGATGTGCCACGGAAACATGGAATAAAGACCCTCAGGAGCGGTAATTGGAAACCCTCCTCGACAGACGATCCCTTTTTGGTTGATAATCAGTTGGAAGAGGACCTTCCACCGGACGGATTCAATCTTGACCTATTCTTATTAAGTGTCATCACCTGGTGGACATTTGAGAAATCGTCCATAACATCTATTAAGAGTATTCACTTTGAAAATTCCTGTTATGATAATATTAATTCAGATATGTGCATCACGTTATAGTTGGAGGAATGATTAGTGCAGCTGATTTGGCATTACTTGCAAAACCAGAGCTTCTCTTGCACAAAGAAAGATAAAAAAAATCATATCAGCGATTTTATTTGTTATTTTGAAAGATTCTGGCAGTGCAGTTAAACTTCTGCGAAATGTCTCTGTGACTTTTTCTGTCACAATTCAGGTTTATGAAAAAAATTTTTTTGCAGGGATTTAATAAAAGGAATGCACTATTTAGATATGATATTTCAAGGTCCGCAGTAAAGACTGCATCCAGAACCTTAGGAAGGTACGAATTCTATCGAGAGATACTGAACTCGAAGTTTTCTGCTTGTGCCAAAGAATAAATGATAAATCCTTAGGCTAGAGAATTCTTTCTGTGGGGTTTTGCAAAAATCGTGTTCCTGGTGTTCATTTAAAAAGATGGGACCCGCAGGCAGCGCTGAAGCGGTTGTTTTATTGGTGAGGACAAAGTGAGCAGGCATTTGAAAACAAGAGTATCCAAAATATTAGAAAAAGGTTGGTAAAAAGTACTGAAGAAATCTACATATTTAATTGAAAAAAAACCAACCCCTTTTTTAACTAACCTCTTAGTAAAAATAAATTATCAAGGGAATTTTAATTTTTGTGACGGAGATGCCAAGACAAACATTTGCACTAATACCTCAAAATTGATTTTAACATCTACCTGGAAAAAGTATTTTACAAACACGAATCTCTGTGGCAACTGCGATTTTGAAACTTGATAATTATGGTTTTTTCACCATGACACAATAATCATAATTTCATAAATTGCTTGTCGTACCTATAAGTAAACAATTAAAATTCAACAATTTTAAAATTAAATAAGTATTTCAACAAAGCTAGATTATGCATGGGATTTTTTTAAATTTTCGCTTTTGGTAACAGAGCTGCTAATGCGAAAATTTGGACGAATATCTCAACATTGATTTTGTGGTGGGTCAGTAAAAAAATTATTTTGCAATTACGAATTAATGTAACTACTGCGATTTTGTGATCTGATTATTTTGATTTTGTCACCGTGATTCAAAAGCATAATTTCGCGAATCGCTGGATTCAGGGCCGGATTTTCCTATAGGCTAACTAGGCTTCGGCCTAGGGTCTCAAGACCAAGAGGGGCCTACATTCAAATTGTTAGTAAAATTAGAATTACGCTATTCTAAAAACAGTAAACACTAAAACACCGAATCGAAAATAAGGAGAAATTCTACACATATGACTAATAAACAAACATAAAAATATAAAATGTAATAATAAATAATAAAAATATTGTGTGTTATGTTTGATTAGTTATTGTTACAAGTACTATATATGGTGCTGAGAATAAATGTCCAAATAAGTGTTCTCACCTTTTTTTTTTTTTTTTATTTATTATCTGTGCCACATTTTTTTATAAAGATTAGTATCCATCACAGAATGTTTCATTTAACATATTGATACATATCGCAGTAATGATGTATTTTTTTATCTCGTGTCATTTACAAACTTAAAAATGGGAGGTGAAAGGACCTCATAAGCCTAGGGCCTCTTTTCATCTAAATTCGGCCCTGGCTGGATGCACCCATAAATAGCCGACTAAAGTTCCGCAATTTCGAATCATTTACGCGCAAGCACCTTTCTAAAAGCAATAAGTAATGGCACGTTCCTTACCATATTCGCGAGGCAGAAAGTCGAATCTCATGCTTGCACTTAGCGGCGCGCCAAGTGCGCAGAGAGGACAGCTCTGGAGTGAGGAACGGAACCCAAGTGACGAGTATCGATTCTTGCCGTGCTGGAGGATGTTTATTAATTCATGCACTTCATTTCGTCATTCCGCGAAAGTCATTTTTTCATAGGTAAAAATGAAAAAAAGGTTTTTGCCGGCCTACTCCGTGGATTTTTTTCTTTACTTGAAAAGTAATTGAGAATAATATATCTTTCGTAATTTTTTTTCTTCCATAATTGAGTTCTCTTTTATTAAAGTAATTGGATAGGCACAAATCATAGGAAAATGGTTTTGTATTTCATGACAAGTGACTGAAGTGCAGATGGAACGATAATAATTCATGTATTTTGTTTCAATGTATAACATTGCAGCTTGTGTTCATTGCTGCATCTGATGCAATGGTAGAGACGTGGGAAACTTCGTTGGAGGAAAATAAACCTTTCCGTACAATTTCTATAAAAGTTAAACGCTCATCGGGAAAAAAAATCATAGAGTTCATATTTGCAACGTCTTTTACATTCAGGATTTAAAGATTTCATAATTTAAGATTAAGATTTTCTTTTCAATAACGTTTCTGAATCATTTGTTCATGAATTTAGATCTGATTTATTTTAGAAATACGCACATCTGTAAAAACTGTCATTCACTGGAACTAAATGAAAATTTGGAAGCAGATATTCTATATTTATTAGTTGAAATTTTCTCGACTAGGAATTTTTAAGAAATTTTATCTTCGATAAACATAAGTCATGAACATTTTCAAACGAATTTTCATTACTTTACTGTCCCGTGCTCTCATCTGAATAAAAATACTGCCATCTCGAATTCATCTGTAAGAACTTTCGAGTTGTCATATATCATTTTCCCTACTTCTATACAGAAAGATGGTTATGTATTGTTTTACGGTGAAACGAACAGATTTGACTTAGCTTTGCCAAAAAATTTGTATCATTTATTGAAAATTAGTTATAAGAACAATTTAAATTATATTGTGAGTAAAAGAAATAAAAAAAAAACCTTTTACTAATTAGCTAAACGTTATTTAAAAATTGGTAATATACGTTTTACACGTTTAAAAATTTCCAGTTAGAATTGTATATTTTTCATTCATTTTATTACACTGCATCTCAATATTTGCTGCTGACATACATATTAATTCCGATTAAGTTAATGTTTTGTGATTCTGATGAGGTAGAAATTGGGTTTCTAAACTTCTCTTTATTAAGTACTATATCTTTTGAATCTCAGTTATTTTTATATAGTGTTTACATTTGTTTAAATAGTCTTGTTTCACACTTTAACGCGTCGATGTTTTTCCAAAAAATTCAGTGTTTTTGGTACTAATCGAGATTTGACGCGTTTGAGGCCCAAAACATCTTTTAAAATGGAATTGACCTATCCTTTTGAAATTCCAACATCATCAGCAAGGTCTCTAATTGTAAATCGACAGTTTGCAAGCACCAAATCTTTAATTTTTTGAACGTGAGCTTCACTGCTTGATGTTGATGGTCGACCAGAGGGCTTTTCGTTTTCAAGGCGTTCTCTGCCTTCTTTGAACTGTTTATACCACTTGTAAACATTTTTTTCCGATATAAGAATGCTCACCGAATGCCTTATACACCATTCTATATATTTTCGCAAACAAAATTTAATGGAAGTTCTTTGCTCATTTAATTCAGATATTCAAAAATCGTCGGAATCAGTTTCAGCGTCTCACAAAGCTAAGCGTAACTCAAACAGTAATGAATATTTTGACGTGAAATTTCACACAGATGTCAATGACAGTGCCAACAACCTAAACAAGAAAAAAAAATTAAAATTCCATATGAATTTAAATTGAAAACTGGTTTTACTTTTTGGGATTAGTAGTAAATGGCTATGGTTTATTTTGTTGGGACAAAAATCCTGGGTGCGCGTGTTTTTTTATTATTATGTATGGGTGGAAGTGACAGTTAGAATTAGAAATAAATAAATGAGACTTGAAAAAAAGCATTTTTTACTTACTACATCGTCCCAATGTGTTTCATTTTTTCGTTACTTATAATAAATGCTCAAATAATAGCAGCGGGGCTGGCTGGCTATGCGGATAAAAAAGGGCAGTATGCTGCCTCTTGGCTGTCCCGTTGGCTGTTAAATGTTTGGGAGTGTTTGTGAAAGATCACCTTAGACCAATACCTTATATTAACGTGACTCAATGGGCGATGTTATTCTATTTTTTTTAAAGAGATTTTAGCAGAATTACTTAAGACGTTCAGGTTGGATGTCCACTACCAGGATGGCACTTTTGGGGAGTTGCTATGATAATGGTGGTTTAATTTGACAACCATCCCGATCACAATTATGAAATATAGACTTTAAGAAATAGTCAATATTTGGTCCATGAAACTACTCCATAAACTGTATTAGTTTCCTGGTCCATGAAACTACAGTTCAGGAAATCGTCGCTCAGCTTTCCATTGCGACTGCAAGCGGAGAAATGGTTGGAAGCCCTTTTGCAAGAGGCTTCTAGATTTGTATTGCTCCTGGGGGTTTTGTCATAGACATTGCAGTAAAAAAGCACCTTTTCAGCTATGCAAATGTTTTCTTTGTTTGTGCCTCTGCGAGTCACTTCGGTGTACGCTGAACAGTCCAGTTCACTTCACGCTGTTATTCCGAAAATATTTGTTTAAATGACACCTCAAAGTTTGTTATATGTTTTGTTTATGAAGTGGATGACTTTTTAACTTGACTTTGTTGTTTGGGAAATTTATTAAATGTAAGTTACTTCTATGCATATATTATACACATATGCATAATAGATATTGTAAAATATTAACGGAAACTAAGTTATTAGATGTATTGAATTTATTTTTATTTTCACTAGACAGCTAAAAATTCCATAAATGTCGTTTAAAGCATTTATAAAGGCTTTATTTGGATTGCAATGCAGTTATAAAACAACGTAAGCATTCAATTTTAAATAACTCGTAAAAGAATTTCTCTTACAAATATTTCAGTTCGTTACAACAGTAATTCACACATTTCAGTTCTTTTTATCTAATCTGTCTGCTTTTTAATTTTAGTGAAATAAAGCATTTAGATAAAAATTGTAAGATGATAAAAACAACCTCCTAATAAAATAAGTTGTAATTGAAAATCAATGTTTTTGGTAAGACTTCAAGATTTACTTTGAATCAATTTACTTATGCTACAATTGATACTGTAATTTGGTACATGTTTTGTGCATTTTGGTTTCTAAGTATTTTTTAATGCACTTAAAGGCTTAACATTAAGTTAAGGTAAATAGATTGGCCACAGATCACTGGAAGCGAACATTGTTTTAAGCACAGAATTTATTTCTAGTAACTATGACTCTATATGGAGAAGGAAAGAACGAAAATTTCTACAATAACATCACATTTTTTATTACAAAAATTGATGTCTTGGATTGACAAACGTTATACTAAATCAATAAAAAGTTAGTTATTACTAATTGAATGCAACACAATTCTACTGAATAATTTTGTAAGTTAATTGTAAAAAAATGCACGTGCTTTTACCTCTTCAGATATGCAGAATAAAATTAACTAAAAGTAAAATTTTATTTCGCAACAAATTTTTGAAATTAAGTAACTAAAAATTATGGAACGCTACATGTAAATTATTAGCCTATCTATTTAGATCGCTAATTCCAAAAGTGGGTTTCGCCCACTATCGCCTGGAACGACCAAAGTGGACGACAGTATCATGGGCTGCATTTGGAGGTGTTTAATTAAAACGAGATGGCGATGGAATCTTAAAGAACAAGAGGTAATTATATTGTATTTATTGTATTCAGTTGATCGCACATTTGTTAACAGGGGAGGAAAAAAATGAAATCCTTTTATGAATTTCAATTTATCATGTGTGAACATAAATTTGCATTGCAATTTTGCAAATTTGTAACATAAATTTAAATTACAAATTTGCAAATTTGTAACATAAATTTAAATTGCAAATTTGAACATACATTTACAGCGTAATCAGTTTTTAAGAGATTTCATTATCAGTGTACATTCGATTACAAAACCGTCGAAATGCGGACTAAAAATTCGCTGCAGTGATAGCAAAATAACTAGAGTTTATTTCCCATCTCTATAAACAACAAACAATATCTCAAGCAAATGAAGATAGTGAAGATTTTAAGCGGAAATCAAAATATTCTTTAATGGAATAATATTAAGAAAACTGTATTACATAATTTATAATCCAAATCGTAGAAAAAGAAATGGCAGTAACCTATCTTAAATGCGGCCCGTTCTGGAAGACATAGAAGAAGAGCGACTTTGCAGGACACGAAGCGTCAGTCTAGTTTTTAGGGGAATACCAAAGATAAATCACTTTAAATAAAAACTGAAACGATTAAAACATGAACAATGGAAACGAAATACTGAAATCAAAACTACGATTAACACCGGGTGAAATAAAAACAGTACAGTGACGCCATCCGGCCAAGGTCAACAATTCGTACGAAAGCGAATACTCGATCGTCGCCGGATAGTAACTAAAATGTGCTGAATGATTGGATGCTAGATTCAAGACTCTATTTCGGTTTTCATTCAGTAATTTTATTATAATATATTTGAAACAAACAAAAATAACAAATAACAAAACATTCCCGCATTGAGAGATGATGTGTAAACACTAAAAATGTTCCAATGATCTTTTTAAGAAATCTTGTCCGACAGAGTAGACACGGAGCCCATTTTGGTCGGATAAAAATCTAAATCACTGATTACGCTGCTCGTCTGTAAAGGAATCTTGGACAGGACCTGGGAGGAAAAGATTTTTTATTATTATTATTTATAAATAATATATAATTTTTTTTATTTAAAAAAATTATACATTATTTATCTAATAAATATCTAATTTATTCTTTTATGGACTTTATATTGAACACATTTTTAAACACCCGATGACTACATTTTTAATACATTGTTCATTTTTTTATTTGAATGTAAAAAGATCATAAACTCAAAAGCCAAAACATTATAACCACCTGTGAATAACGAGTTGGCCCACCTTTGGCGCGCAACACAGCTTCAACCCGCCTTGGCATGGAGGGCACAAGTCCTTGGTAAATGGCCGGAGACTGATTGTACCAGATGTTTAAGCAACGGTCACGCAAATCAGAGATATTGCGAATTGGTGGTCTTTGAATTCTGAGCTGCCGTCCCAGGACATCCCAAATGTGTTCTATCGGATTGAGATCCGGTGAGTTAGGCGGCCAGGACATTAACTGGAATTCAGCATGTTCCTGGAACCACTCCAACACAATTTCAGCCTTGTGACAAGGGGCGTTGTCCTGTTGGAACATTCCACTTCCAGCTGGAAAAACAGAGGTCATGTAAGGGTGCAACTGGTCCGCAATGATGTTCAGATACCCTGTAGCATTCATGGTCTGCTCTACCACAACCACGGGTCCCAGAGACGCCCTAGAGAACGTCCCCCAAAGCATAATACCGCCACCACCGGCCTGTGTATGAGGGAGCAACTATTCGCCTGGAAGACGGCGTATCCTGACACGGCCATGACATCGGCGTGATGAATGACAAACCGTGATTCATCCGACCAGGCAACTCTCTCCCACTGATCCATGGACCAGTCACGATGTTCCCGGGCCCAGTGCAGGCGCAGTTGGCGATGACGCTTGGTCAGCAAAGGCACACGAGTGGGACGTTTGCTGAGTAGCCCCATATCCAACAGTATCCGCTGAACAGTGTGCTCCGATACTATTCTACTTGGCCCTGCATTGTATTGGGCTGTCAGCTGAGCCACTGTCTGGCTCCGGTTTTGCTTCACCATGCGAGACAAAATTCCGACGACCTTTTTTTCTTTGATAGCGTGCGGACGTCCAACACAATGTCGTCTACTGCTGGTTTCACCGTCATTCATACACTTTGCATAAGTACTAACAACTGTAGATCGCGAACAACCCAGGAGTCGTGCAGTTTCGGAAATACTTGTTCCGAGCCTTCGAGCCATTACAATCTGCCCTCTATCAAAGTCGCTTAGATCCGCAGCCTTTCCCATCACACATAGAAGTAAGTGAAAGAATGATTCTTCAGACTCTCCAGCAGCAGTTAAATACCCCTTCCACCTGATCACGTGCCTTCCACGTCATCCAGGCGAGTTCATTGCAAAATGTAGGGGTGGTCATAATGTTTTGGCTCGTGATTGCATATTGTTCTTTAAAAGACATCACACAATTGTCTGCTTATTTAATTTTGTGAATAAATATTCATCGCAATAAAAATGTGTCCTATTTGCATTTAATTCGGCAACACTAATTCTGTTACATTTGAAATCTTTTCTTTTGATTTACAATCGTACAACGTTAATATTTTATGTAAAGGTAAGGATTCGAAACTTTGAAGTAATGTTCTTTACCCGCTTCTCCTTGTGCAGAACCATTTCTTTGAATTTGCCTCCTGGTATGTATTTGTTGAGCCATGCTATTAAAGGAGACAGCAGTCTCTCATCCACAACCTCATCGTCGGCACTGTCTGAAAATGGAGATAAAATGAGGCATGTTATTCTGATTGCGAATAATTTTTTTAAATCATTTACATTTGATCAGAGAAAGTTATATCGATCGGTACAGATTTTTCCCTTTTAGCCTCAAGGAAGAAAATTCAGAAATTTTAGATTCGTTGCCACAATTGCCATCGAGCCTCTGAAAGAAATGACACCAATGAACTCCAGTAGGGAATTCAAGCCTGAAGCCCCTTCCACGTCGTTACCACTGGACCACGAGTAAGGCTAATTGGGGGCAGTAAAAATAATAATTGATTCAATAGCTCGAACTGCATAGGGATTTAACAACTTTAATTGATGAAGTTTTAATATACATGATGTTTGTTACAGGTGTGGAGGATGGCGGAAGAAAGTTTCATGTAGTGTCTGCTTCTCTGTGCAACAGCGTCGTTGAGTACACGAGCTAGAAATACGTTGATATGCAATTGATTTAAAATCGAATACGTGGTGATGGACGCTTAGAAAAGTGGCTGCATCAAGATCAATATCCTATGGGGCACTGATCGTATCACACCGCCTGAACTAAGGCTACTGCACTAGACAGGATCCTACTAGATCGCAAGTTGAGGCAAGTACGCGGGCTATTGCAGCTAAACTCGGTTTTTGACCCGAGGTGTCGTGGGAGGCTATGTATGCTGCAAAGATGCATGCCTCTCTTGAGTAGAATATTTGCTCCTAGTATCCCAGTACTTTACTTCTCCTAAGATGTCCTTACGACAACACTCCTAGCCGAAGTTGATCCTCTCCGACTGCAGTAGGATCCTCTAAACAAGAATCATCTGAAATGAACTGCTTTGGCAAATGCTTGAATGGCTCAACACAATTTTTTTTTACCAGATTTAATCAGTTGCTATGCATGCCTGATGACGGATATAATTCGTTAGCCTGATTCTTTATGTCACACAACGACAACCCCACCACTTTTCCATTCTCAGCTGAAGCCCACTTTGCGCGAAAAAGCGTTCGTCAACAAGCACAATTTACGCATGGAATCTACGAAAAGTCCCAACGTCAAATGCTCAACACAGAGCCAAAGCCGAGGCTGTCTGAGCAGATCTGCTGCATAAAGAATATAAATACGAGCGTCCATGCTCCCTTCAAAGACAACGTTAATGGATACAAAATGTTTCCTAGAAGTGTGCAACAAACTTGAAAGAGTAACAGTAGGCAACAAGACGGATAAAAATCCCCACCTTTATCAGTAGTATCTTCTGCTTGGCGCTTGCACAATGGCGCCAAGTGCCTTGTCTCCTTACAGCGCGTTCTACTGGATTTGCTGCAGTATGTGCAGAGTAACAGACCATGGGGTTTATGAATAGAGGGGTCACATTTAACCTTTGCGGCTTGTAACCCTTCTGTGCTGCCACGGAGGGTTTGGATTGCTTCAGACAATCGCTTTTTTCAGTTGTCTGAACAAGGACGCTTCGCTGCCGCGACTTCGAACAACCCCTGGGTTCCTTTTTATTCTCCGTCGTTTTCCTTATCATGATATCTGCACCACAAAAAAAAAAAAAAAAAAAAATGCAAAGAAAGAATTTTAATCATGTAGTACAATGATACAAACAAATAAATGATTTTGTACTTGTTCTTGTACATTTTCTGTATTGATTTTCTGATTATTGTACTTTATTTTGTGCATCTAAGGCTGCACTGTGGTTATGTTTCAATTAAAAGTTACTTGTATAAATTATTATACCTTTTTATTGTTCTCGCTTCGATGCTACACCCTTTCATAAATTGTCATTTTCGCCAACAAAATGTGATAACGACATTCCTTTTGAAGTCTACTGTTACCTTTGCAACTTTGTCGCCACTTAAAGAAAATGTTTTGTATTTATTAACTCTGTTTTTCAAGGAAGCACGAGTGCTTGTATTTATACTTTTATACACCACTCCATCACATTCTTTGGTGGCATACACTTTAAATACTTTTCCTGAAATTATTAAATCGTGGAAATTCATTATAGTTAAAGGTACTGGTTGTTCTATCTATGAGAAGAATAAATAATTTTTAATAAATAAGTAATTATTTTCATATTTAAAAACAATAAGATACACGATTATTTTTAATTATTAATAGAATAGGATTACTTAAAGAATCTCAACATTATTAAAGTAAAAAAACCCCATGAAATACACTCATGAATTTCATTTTTTTTTTCATTTGAAATCAATTTATTTCATTATAAATAAAAGAATAATGGAATATCATTGTTATATGCACTTTATAAATACGACTCATTAGGAAAATTGCGCTTGGTAATGTTTGTTGCCGTGAAACAAATGTTGGTCAATGTAGTTATGAAAAAAGTTCGATAACTGATGTAATAGTGTAAAGTCAAACAAAAATTATCATTTATCAGAGTCTTATATTAATTAAGCTCTCTTGTAAGCTAACTACTCATATTATAGTTTATTCACCAGTCCATTAGAATTGAACTGCAAATCGCATTTGCTTATTTAAAACAATAAAGCAACGATTTTCGGAAAGATTTAAGTTTTGAAACACACATCTTTCTTTGCCCGTCGATTTTCAAATCTAACTTTCCTTTTCAACTTTCGAGGCATCACCACCTCGTGCCGTCAAAACCAATATGTTGAAAAAAAATGCAAAGAAAGAATTTTAATCATGCACAGAGGTCTACTTGTACCGGAGGACTCTTGTACCGGTGCCATCCGTAAAATAAATAACGTGAAAAATTCACTTACGCGTTATAGCACTGACCACCATGCCTACGATTACCACAGCAGCGAAGCCGACAGCACTCAGCCACAAATAAGACAGTCGGTAGGGCGCGAGTATATGGTCACTAAAAAAACAAACATAAAATATTGTAATTAAGAAGCTTTTTTTTTTTTTTTGCCTTATTCATTCAGCGACCCTTATTCATTCGATGAGCCTTCAATTGTGCTCTGCAGTAAAGAAGCTCGCATTTTTAATGTCAAGGCTCAGAAAATTCTTCATAAAAAAATATAGTCAATTTTCAATCATTGTAAGTTTGTATTATTCATGAAAATTCACTAACCTGAAATCATTAACCATTCTAAAATAATTCATTTAATATGCTTAAATATTTTTTAAGAAATATCTTTAAGTGACTGTTAACCTTAAAATTATGTACTAGTTTTTGAATCGTCAGACGTAAAACACAGATTGAAATAAATATTAATACCTGCAAAGTTTTAAAAGTTGATGAATTATTAAGTTGCTTTATTAGAAAATCAATATAAAGCTATATTGATTACTAGATTTTAAGTAGGAATATTGACTATATATTGATATTACTAGATATTGATTCCTACTTAAAATCTGGTAATCAATTTTTATAAAATAATTCCATATATCCATAACATCCATATTCCATATATTTATAAATAATCCATTCTATAAAAACCCATACAGTAATTGCCAAAATAGCCCGGAGGAGCATTAATAAAAAGCATTGCAATATTTGCATAATAGGAAGATATTTAGATGTTTTTGCAACAAATGTTGCTTTATATTCGGGGAATATGTGACAGTGAGTGAATAGAGAGTTGCAATTTGCTTCATCACAATTAAGATTTGTATAGTGCTTCCTGTTCATTTTGTTTTCACTTCTCTGTTCATCGTCCTTTATTACTATATTTATAAGCAGATATCTAGTTGCTTTCAATAAGTAAACAGCATTTAGTCATTTCATAGCAGATATGTCATCTGTTCACGCCATTTGAACAGGCAACGAATGTATTTGTTTATTAAATAAGTTTTGACAAGGAGGGGCCGTGAATAGTTCACCGCCGATTTGTAAAAAATTATTCTACCTGTAGGCCTAGGCCAAAGTAGTAGGAACCTACCTGTTGTATTTATATATTTGCGATGCCTGGTAGCATCACTGTCATTATTACCAGTATTAAGTTTAAATTGGCAACAGTTCAATCTTGTTTTCAAAATGAACTTGATTTTCAACTTCTAAAATGAATCTTATTTACAATTCCCATTCAACCCTTTTGCCAACTCTCCATAATTTCTTAGAAAATTGAGTTTGAAATTGTTTAAAAGCTTTTATATTGCACTCGGTGTTTCGTTTTAATTTTTACTTTACGGTCATTAAATGTAATGTACTCATTACATTAATTATAGTTCATTATAAATTATGTCGATAAGCCTTTTCTATTGATTTTTTTTTTATATTTCCTATTTTAAGAATTCGTGTTGATGTTCATCAACACGAATTCTTGAAATAGGAATATAAAAAAAAAGTAAAATCAATCTCCTTCGCGACATTTAGAGCATTAGGAATATTGAAATTTCGCAATGACAACGGAGACTTTGAGTAGGTCGGAAAATAGATTGCGTGCACATTTATGAAAGCTGCCCCGGCTTTCCCGTTCGACATTTTAATGTTCTTTAACTCATGTTTTTTTCCCCTGTGTAATGTTTGTTAGTCGATTCTGCAGATCCTTTTGAGTAACTGAGTTTCTGATCCTGTAGATCACTCTGCACCTATTCCAATTTTTTTCTCTCTCTTCTGTTGGAAATGGGATGAGGTATTTATTTCGATTGGATTTTTCTACAGAAGCACTTGCATATTGAAAATCAAAATTTCACAGCAATAAAAATTTTACGTGTAACATGGCTTTTTATGAAGAAAAATTATTTTTAAAAATGTGTAAATGAAATTTAAAAAAAAACCTATATTGAAGTACGCTTATAGTAGAAAGTAATTATAAATGTTGCTTTATAACGTTCTCAATTAGTATAATGTATGTAATTATAAAAAAAATGCAGGCGGTATAGATTGAGAATTCATTGTCACGTTTATTGCTTCCAGGAATGGGAATCACGAGACTTGATGGCATCAAAGTTTGTTTCCACAATCATGCTGTCTGATTTTTGCAAATGAGGAGCACTCATCCTTAAAATCCCACTCAAAAGGCAATGCCCTTCATTCTTCATCGTCCTTCAATGGGCTGTTCGTGGTATTCATGATATCAAAGTGTGCGTAAGCATGACTCCACAATCAGACGGTCTGGATTGCACCCTTATTCTTTGCAAGTGAGGAGAACTCATACTTGAAAGCTCCCTCAAAAGGCAATGTCTTCCTTTAATGTCCTTCAGTGAGTTGCTCGTGGCATACTATATAAGAGGAGCATGACGTCCACAAATGCACACAGACCCAAAACCTCCAAAGAAGTAAGTTAGCAAAATTCCAATACTTTTATCAAACATGGTCTTAAATGTCTTATATGATCTTAAATGTACTGCATTGGGGGATCTTGGGTAATGAGAAGGCGGATTCTTTTGCCAAAAAGGAACAACCATCACCCAAACCTTTTGTAAAGACATCTCTTTTCACTCGATGAAACTGATGATCTGAGACTTTTTCGGAACACTCTAACTGATAGTCTACGTGAAGGCAACTCATCTAAAACCTGATTTAACTTTATTCTAAACATCCCTGATCAGCCCAGGTTTAAAGCTGTTGCCCTTTTCAGACTCCTGACGGGGCCTTGATTGTATGGCCAATCCTCTTTTTCGTATGAAAATATTTGCAAGCCCAAAATGCATGCTCTGCAGTCTTGGAGAGGACATGGACTCATCCCACCTTCCTGTCTGCCCTGCACTTGTTTCCTCTTACTGTGTGGGGTCGTTACCGGGAGGCTAGGGCCCTTATGGGCTAAACATGTCACTATGTGATTTCCTTCGTTTCTCGTTGTTGTTTTCATGTTCCTTGTGTCCTTTTTCTTTTTTTTATTTTATTACTTATTGTAGCCTGCCATTGGAAATAAAAAAAAAATTTACTGTAAGAGGCAAATTGAAATATTTGTTGATTGGACTTTTATGGTGCAAGGGCCAATTTTGGCCAAGCTTCTTCCCAAAACATTCGACAAGGAAAAGGGCGGAAAACGAGAATACAAAAGAACGGAGGGAACAGGGTTCGTGATATTCTTACATATGTAAAGAAGATGCTCCCTCGAGAGTGAAGAAGATTTAAAAGGGGTAAATTCGTTTAGAACTAATGATAGTTAGAGTTCAGAAACTTTGGTACTAGAATTATTTTGAGAGGTAGAGGTGTTTAGAAGGTGTGCTGGTTCTGCAACTGAGCCATCTTTCCTAGTTAAGTAATCACGGGGTTTCTTTTGTGTGCCTTCATCAGAAGATCGGTTAACTGTGAGGGGTTTTCGGATGTATCGGATTCAGAAAATATTTCAAAGAGGAGGGTTATCAGAGAAAGTTACAATGGTTTTTCAAATCAATAGATATTGAAAAAAATAAGAAGTTTTATTAAATGAACGCCTGATTGACGAACACATAAAGCACTTTCTTGATTAAAGTAAAAGGAAAAAATAAATTTCTTTAAAAACTCAGTGATAGAATTAATTTTTCCCAAAATTTTAGTTGTATATAAAAGTTAATTAAAAATTGAAAAAAAAAAAGATTCAACTGAATGAAATTTGTATGCTAATAATTTTTGCTCATGAATTGATATCTGCTTGTTTTAATCAAGTAAGTAATGGATGAAGTAATTTTACTGAATACATAATTTAAATTTTTCGTTATACTTAAGCCGTCTTAATATTTTGAATACGGAAAACAAGATACCAACCATTATGGAATAAATTAATCTCTTAAAAATATTACAAATTACATTTATTTACAAAAAATATGCGGGAATTCGGGCTATATTGTCTTCAATGTGCTAATTTCAAATAATTGGGGGTATGAGGTGTATTGTGAGTAAACTTGAGGAAGGCCTCTGTCGATTAAAATAGGTAATCGAAGGTTGGGTGACTCACTTGTTGGTGATGATCTCGGGTACGGACGTCTTGTTGGCGACGCGGGTGACGTTGTAGAAGAGATCGGTGCAGCTGTCGTAGGAGAGGGATGCCGCGGGGTTGAAGAGGTGACTCGAGAAGGCGCCCATCCCGAACCACATGGCGATCACGATCCCGCTCACCAAACCCGTCGACGCACCCTGGAAGGAAATGAAAAACAAGTATTATCAATTCTGACTTTTTTTTTCACTCTATTGCAGAAAGTCCTTTATAAATAATTTTCATTCATTTTTTTTAAGTTTATCTGGCGCCATCTATGGATAGATATATGCAACTTAAATAAAAAAAAAACTAAAATGAATTAATTGAATTTAGATACTGAATTAATATTTGAAAAAAGCTGCATTAACATCCAGTGTCATCTACTACAAGTTAAAAAATGCATTTGAACGTGAACGGATGAATAAAAAAGCATTTTTTTTGAACGATTGAAAATTTGCACAAGATATATACAGGGAGAGTGTGAGCTAATAGAAGGAATTGAAAAAATTCTCTCACGTGTATTCGAGGAGCATTGCGTAAGAGTATCCAGTGTCATCGAAACGGAAATGATGTCAAATCGTTCAAATAGGATAGGTTTCGTATCCTTCGCTGAAATTGTTTCTTAAACCGTGTTCGTTTTTGAATGCATGAGCTTCGAGCGTAACTCAGAATACTTTTTCGAGCATTTCAGTGTGACTTTGTATTAAAAAAACCTCTCATTTCCAGGGAAGATTCAGTCTGTTTCGGATGATCGCCAATCTTTCGATGCTCGATTAAAACCGACTCTATCTGGAACGAATACTTTCTTTCCGCAACGGCGAATGTTCTCGCGTGATTTTTGTTTTTGATCTATATCATAACAAATTCATTTTTAAGCATTTTACGTAATATTTTAAAACAAAAAACGATGGTCAATTTTGGAATCTAAGTTCCTACGATTAAATTCATTCAAACTAGAAATCAGGATAAACAGAAATTAACTTTCGTTTCTTGTAAGTGCTCTTTCTTAAATTCCTTTTATTTTAAGACTTATAAAGATATTTAATAATTGCGTACATATTTCTTTCCTTGGAAATATCAACACTTTCCTATCACTTGAAGAATTTTTTTTTTTCCGTAATAGGAAAAATGTCAAGTTGAGGGGGAAGGGTAATTTACCCGTTGCGCAGTTGATGCGCAACAGGTAAAATGAGGTGTTACGAAAAGGAACAACAAACGAGATGCTCGTAACGAGATAGCCAACGCAGGCAATCCTTTGTTTCATGGGAATGACGAAAAGCAGAGAGAAACAATGCGATGCCTTTCTCTCGATTGCTCGATGTTTTAATTCCAAAGCAAACGCGTGCAACAATCGAATGAGCAATGAAATCACTAAATCACTGAAGGCATTGTAATTAAAAAGCTTTTCTGAAGGTCAACAAATATAAATATCAGAAATTGTGGTAAATGTTAGAATTTTTTTTTTTTTTTTTTTTTTTTTAATTTCCAATGGCAGATTATGAACAATTACAGCAATAAAAAGAACAACGAAAATATTTGAAAAACAATATTTAAGGGAAATTAAAAAAAAAAAGTGCTGAACAAATTATGAAAATGATGAATGATGATAAAATTATGAATTTAAAAGTGGTTGAAATTTGTAAAAAAAAAAAAAAAGTCGTGGAACTTCTTAAAGAATTACACCGTTTTGAAACAGACAGTTCCATTAATTCTTTAGGTATATGCGTGGAAAATATTGTTTTACAATGGCGCTAACTTGGATACATCTCCTTTTCTACCTCTCAAATGTATAATTTGTTATTTTTTAAAAATAAGAACAGCCTACAAAATACTCTTAAAAGTTGAAAATACTTTGTCAGTTTGAGGACATAAAGCAACCCTGTGTATGCCAAATGAATTCTGTTTATTGATATGTGACCTCATTGTACGCATTGTAGATCATTTTTGTCTGTAAAAATATGTAAGCATATTTGTCATATATAAACATTTTTGTCTGTATATATTAAGTCCTAATATTTATAAGCATTTGGTAAATGCTTATAAATATTAGGATCGCACCAATATGGAATTACATGTAATCATGGACATGCTGACGTGATTCAAGCGATTTTATCACACTGATAAACTTTCATATTGAATAAATCATGAAATCTACATCGGATAACATTGTTTCACACCCAATTTTCAGCTGTCCGTTGGGACGTTTATTGCTTCTTAAGAAATGGATTAGGCATTTCTCAAGTGATGTTCGTGCTTATTTTGAAAGCGGACCGTGTTTCAATATGAAATTATGGATAATTAGCTTTTCATCCCCTTTTTTGTTCTTTAGCACACCCTGAATTAAGAGCACTGAGTCCCCATCTTGAGTTACAATAATAATGCTTACAAGCAAGACGTGACTCCCGCTAGAGGTGTGTATTGAGATCGTTTCTTTTAGGAACGAGGTGTCTGCAGCTGTGACGACTATTTGCATTGGCTCACGTACACTGCCGCAATCATCACATAGTGCCTGATGCCGATTTTCTGTTTTCTCTTATGCAGTTTTGGGATTAAAGTTCAACGTATGAATATAGAGATTCAACTCATGTTTTTAATATAGAGCTTAGAGAAAATTTTCTAGAATACGAGAAAACTCATTTTTTATGAGTCGTTTGACTCAGCTGATGTAACTTTTTTTTACTGATGCAAAAAACAGTGAAAAAAAAAAAAAAAAAACCCCTCATTTGAAAATTAACCAGATTAACTTTTTAGAAAATTTAATCAATCAAAATTTAATCAATTTTTTTGTCCTTTGTTTTAAACAGTGTAAATTTAAAGGATTGCGTAAAAGCTAAACTTCCGATTTAAAAGGCGAAAACGGACGAATCGACTCTTTGTTAGGGTTGCTAGTGAGACACATGCGTGGTGTAAAGCAATTTTGAATGAAATAAGTTTATTCACTTTTGTGGAATCTTTTCATCTATTTTTTTCTTTTGATAGCATGCAATTTACAACTTCAATTATCAAACCAACTAGAATAATTTTTACTGCACTTAACCCTCCCCCCCTGTTTACATTTCTCCCCTATTACGCCGTTCTGTTTGTATCCGTCCCTTGGCCTCCTGTTATTTTCACTTAATTGGAGGTCGAATTTTTACAAAACAAAAGCATTTTTGCACAGCTCACAAATAAATTTGAAAATCAATAACTGTAAAATTATTAAATAATACAAAAATATATTTATAAATTCCCAAGAGAATTTCGGAACCATGAAATAAATAAAGCAACTCACCCAGGTATTCGCAAATGGGATGAACATCCCCAGGGTGAAGACCCCCCAACATCGGCCCCCCAATGATGCCGTGGACCGTCAGAGCAGCCTGCGGAGAAGGAAAAAAAATGTATTAACACACAATCTTGTCAATCCCCTTCGTACCCCACTCTGCACGATCCTTTTACTCAGAGTTGCGCTTTCCGAGGAGCAAAGGTTTTTGTTTGAAATTGTAAAGTTTCATTCAATTGTGCTTATTGACAGAGGAAGCAAAAATTTTAGTCTTTGTTGCTCCCTTTCTATCAAGAGAAAATTCTGACACGTCCCTCGTTTGTTGTAACTCAATATGATTTTCATTTTAATATTTCATACAACTTAACTTGGAATTATTTTTCACTTAAAATTAAAGTATAGAGTATATCATTCTTAAGAATAGCATTAAATTAATGGAAGCAAGTGTCCCCTCTCAAAATGACAGCCATGTTCATCGGGTGGTTCCAATTCTATGCTCGATTGAAGCAGAATATCTGCGAGGTGGTTCGCCGCTTTTGTTGTCAGTGAAAAAAAAAAAAAAAAAACCGTAATCCTGTTTTCGATTTAAAGAATCGAATTTAATTTCAAATTGTTGCCGCAACCACCGTGTTCACCTGATTTGGGCCCGGTGACTTTGGTTTAAACCATGTAAAGTTGGCATTAATATTGTAAATTTGGCCTATTAACCCCTGTAGAGTTAGCTTTTACCCCTGTACAGTTTGAATCAACTGCTGTAAAGTTTGCTAAGTAGTGAACTTTGAACTAAATAGTGAAAATGAGCCGAGAAAACGAGAAACCAATGCTTCTTGTGAGAATTCTATTTTTTAGATGGTTTGAAGAAGTTGAAGAAACCGTGGGTAAAGTGTATCGTGCAGAAAGAAGACGATGTTGAGGATTAAAAATGAGTCAAATAAATAAATGTGACTAATGTGTGTAAATAAATGTGTGTTTTTCAAAATTTATTTATAAGTACTTATTTATTCACCCTTGGATTAAGATAATTAACTATAATTGTTTAATTTCTTAATGTGAAAATAATCATAGATTTTCGTGTCAAAGAAAGTGTAAAGAAAACTGTTCTTAGTTATTAGGAATTTTTTCAGTTGTTGATGTTTAGGAGAAATTTTTTCCCAAAGTCAATAAATATTTGATTTGACAGTAGTCAAATAAAAAAAAAAAAAAAATAACACTGTTAAATATGTTGTTATGGAAAGAATATGAATTTTCAATAATTTTAGATTTAAAATTGAGTATTACTTACAAATGAGAGGCTAATTATTAATAATATCGAAGATTTTTTCATAATTAAAAAACATTATAACAATTAAAATATATTTGATTAAAAAGATCTCTGTATTTTTTTATTGCATTTTTGTTTATTAAAGTGATTTAACTTTTACCTGCAGGTACTATCATCTTTTACTTATCCTTGGGAGTCAGATTACCAGCTTCCGCTGTATGGATTATGGATCTGTAATGCTCTTACGTTATTTAACATTGCTGTGAGAATTTTAATAGCAATTATCTAAATTACGAAAATGAAACTAAGAGTTAAAAGGCAACGAAGTGTTAGGTCAACAGGCTCTTTAAATAAGGGCATTCAAAATAATGAATGCAGCTTACTAAACTGCCACAGGCAGTCTTTTTTTTTTCATTATTGAATGGCTATAATATATCACTATAATAATTATTTCCTACCTACATTTTAATTATTAAGTACCTTTTGAACAAAATTCTTTCAAAAGCCCTTGGGTCATCTTAAAATTTACAGAAATGAGCTTTGAGGCATCCGAGAACAACATTGACTCTCTTGTGTTCCCAGTACAATACTCCGAACTTATGTGATAGACAGGACGACAGAAATCTATTAAATCGGTGTGCAATTCTGCCCACAAGTACAAATTTTGTTCAATTGGGACTGACAGAAACACTGGTTTAGATGAATATATTTAGTACTGCAGTTGAAATCTACAAAGTTTTCATCTTCACCCATCTAACCATCTTCTTTCAACCTCTCAAAATCTCAGCCAGATAGCAGGCAGTTTTCTGATTAGCTGAAAGATTTTATCAGTTTTAACTGATCATCACACCGTAATTACATCACTGTTTCTATCACAACAATAATATCATGACGTTTACCAATTACGTTTGAATAGAGCATAACTCGTCGCATCAAGAATTCTTCTTCTTCTTAATGTGGATCCCAACTGTATTAACTTGTTCTTGTTATCAAACCCATCGATAATGTTAATTGTCAGGTATGTAAAGTTCATAGAAGTCGCGACGGAGAAAGGTTTATTTCTGAAAGGGACAAGATCTGCAGAATGAAAAGAAAAGAGAGGGAGAGAGATGCGAATGAATTTGGCAAGTGTGAAGTAGATTCCAATGGAGACTGAAAAGAGACGAGAACGTCAATTAGCTGGTGGTGTGCCAGTCGAGTTTAGAATTTGTTCGTGTCGAGACTTCATTAAAACAACACTATGAGGAACGATTCCTATGGATGCTAAATCCTTGATTGCGTAATCCGTTTGTAAATAAAAGTGTACATATTCACACAAAATATGGAAGTAATTACTTGTGGAACCACCGCAGAGAAACATAACAGTTGTCGCTGTAATTAATGTTATTATTTATATGATTCATATTTACATGAGTGATATTACATTGTATATTTATTGTTAACATTTACATAATATTATATTAATGTTATCAATTAACATTTACATTCCAAAGATATAATTATCCTTTTCTCATTAGGTTCAGAATAGAAAATATTCTCTTTCAACGACATAGTTTTTAAGGATACAGAAAATCGTAAAAACAATCGTAACTTTTTGTATCTTAAAGTCATAATCGATCATCGAAATGTGTTCAATGTATATCATAGCAAGAGAAACACAGAAGACAGGGGGCGCACACAAAAAAAAAAAATCTAGAACCACCTAACTTGCAGTTTATGCATGTCGTGGCATTACTGCACAAATTTAAGGGTTTCGTGGGCTTGGCATAAAGAAGCACAATCATTGCGTATTGCGAAAGAGTCGATGAACAATGATTTCTTTTACTGATACACTGCTAGTGGAAAGTGCCTCGACTGCAGGTCTTGTCTTCTATTTTTGCGTTATCTTATGCCTTGTTATCCCCTGCGAACCATATAATGACACCAAAGTAACACTTACTTGCAACACGCCTCCCATTTGCTCGGCTGCAAACACCAGAACTATCGTTAAAACTCCAAAAACAATAACTGAAAAAAAACCAATTAATTCTGAAAACAGAAATTATATAATTTTTTTAAATTATTATAAATAATATATTCTTGCTCAAAATTATTTCCAATCATTGGTGGCATGGTGTTAATGAATCTCACAGGTGCCTAATTTTCCTACTGTGTATGAAGGCTCCTTTAATGTTTTTTCTTCCATTTTAACCGTATAAAATAATTTAAGAGATTATTTGCCCACATAAAATCCGTAAGAAAAACTGATAAAGTTCGTTTGATGCAATATTACATTAATAGGAGATACAATCCGAATGCCAGCCAATCAGAAACCTACTCTCTTGCTCTGTTCCCTCTTCCCATCACTTCAAACCAGACCTCCTGAGAGATCACTTTTGAACCAATAGGAAATCTGGATTTGTACGGGTTGGATGGTTAGGCATTTAGACTTTGGTGCGAATAGGAGCTGTTCACTCGAGTCATCGGTTCCCGTTGGGAGACATACTGGAATCATTCATTGGAAGGGGATGCACGTTTGTCTTGATAGGAGGCTTGTTTCTGGCAGAGGGAGCTATCCATTGGACGCTGTGACTAGCGCAGGGTTCAGTACTTTTCAACTGCTACTACTATTGAATAGTTCATAAATTAGCACACAACCATTGGCAAACAAAACATCTAAATTGGAATGACACAGAATACAATAATACGGAACAAAATAACATTTACAAATAATGATCTCAATCGAAACTTGAGTGCATTATGTATGACTGTGTTGACATTCCTTATATCGCTCAAGTCGATATTTACATAATATAATCGGAATACTTAAGTGGTCTGTAATGACATCAGAAGGGCATGTTGAACAATCTCTGGAAAAGTATCGCAGTAGGAATAGTTACTAAACGAAGGAAAGATGTATTTTTTTGTAAGTAAGTGATCGTCTTATTTAAACTACGGCTACCCTAATCTGAAGGTATTAAAAAAAAAAAAAAAAAAAAAAAAAAGAGTGCAGAAAAATGCATCACTTCACTTCTCTGGAAATGCGCAGGGTGTCCGTTGGCTGTTTCGGCAAAATGAGACGGCCGACAGTGGGCACGAAACCTGCCGAGTGTCACAGAAGCTTAAAGTGAGATGTCCAAAAACACGTTACGGTGCATTTCATACAAAATTTTCCACATGTAAAGAAAGGAAATCGATCCAAGAAGATCTCAAAGTAGGCCATTCAGCAGCCCACATTGGCATCCTCTCGAAGACTTCGGTCAGTGGTATTCGGTGTAACATGTCCTATTGACGTTATTGCAGGTTCCAATTTAGGAATCTCTGCAGAATCCACGGATGTCCCAACGACTTTAGGTTGCATGATAAAAATCTTAAGCACCGTGGATTCTCCGCAATTAAAGAAAGAATTTGCTTCTACCAGCTTCAACAGTTGTCATCTGTTTTCTGTCTTCAACTTTAATCTTCTTTTGGAAGTTTTCTCCCAAGCAAAGGCGGGGCAGTTACTCTAAAAGTCCTCCCGGAAGGCACCCCTATCACCTGTCGGTGGGCCGTTCGTAGTGTACACGAAACCCATCGATGTTACACCCCCACCTTTTTAACTGGTAGATGGGCTACGTGTAGCCCGAGGTACAAGGTACGGAGGTGAGGTTTGGAGAAAAGAACAGAACAGACTAAATTTGTTCAATTAAGGACAGATCTGCTTCAACGAAGTTTGGATGGATTTTCTGGTTTAGTTCTTCTGACATTTGTCACTGCGCAGTGAATTATGTTAATTTTATAATTTTTAAAGGATTAGATATGGGCGCCGATTAGAAGTTAAACTTTGGAGCGTGCAGGTCTTACCTAAAATCTTCGATACTCTTATGGCCCACAGTTCTGTTATGTCTTTGAAGATGAATTTCTTAATGATGTCTTCCAGAGTTACAGCTGATAAAGCATTCACTCCCGACGACACTGTGCTGGGGAATAGAGAATGCGATTTAGTAATGCGCTGCGTGGCAACTAAGAAACATAATATGGCAGAAGTAATAATTTTCTGAATGCAATGTAAAGGGGAAAAGCAGGAATAAAAATAAATGGAAAACTTATAATTATTATACATTACTATGGTATATAAGGAATGATGTTAATGCAAAAATTACTTTTATTTTAAGTGTTAATATATATAGATAGTGGTGACCCAGTGTAGCTCTAAAACCGTCCCAGTTCACAATTATTCGAATAACGAATGTTATCGAACTCAATGTTCTCG
>BPLR01016108.1:0-79216 GCA_021605095.1 Caerostris extrusa | reverse complement strand
ATGCAACTTTGTAATAATTGACATTTTTGTTCAACCCAAAAAGAGAATGGATTACATTGTTGCGCTCAGCGCTAATGGCTAGACAAATATTTCTGATTTCGTGCGGTTTAATTGCTGCGATTGATAATTCGTGCGGTTTTTTTTATCACTTTCACCAGATTTTATGAAAATTTGGAGATATAACTTTCGTAGAAAAGTGATTGTCTTTTAGCAATAGTTAAGATTAGAAATACTGAGAAGTTGCTTATTTAGGTGACGACATCAAGTGATTAAATGATGAATTCTGTATATCTGATAAATAAAACAAAATAAATATATTCATGTAATATTATAAATATACATATACACATGCATATTTATAACATATGTTATAAATATATATTTTTATATGTATATTTATTTTGTTGAGTTCCTTCAAAAAAAAGACAGAATTCAAAGCCTGCATATGATAACCCTTGCCGACATAGCAGAAAAATAGCAAAAAAGTCTGTGAGAAATTTTTTTTTATAAATAGTAATTTCTTTTTATTGGTGGTTATGTAAGAAAAAGACAAAAAATCAAAAATTTTATATAATTCTCATTATGCAAGAGACATGATTACACAAATTTTCAAAAATGTGCATAGGCCATTAAGACATTTGAATGTTTACTGCTTTTGGTTTGGTTTGTCACTCTACGGTCATTTTGCGCACCCTTTGTGGCTAATTAGACCGATACCTACATGTTAGCGTGGATTTCACCACTAACTGAAATATCCATGCCATCCGCCGGGATTCGAATCTGAAGCCTGTGGTAAGGCCAGAGCTAACCAATTGGCCATCAGAGCCATTCGGCGTTGTTTGGAGTTTTAAATAAAGTGCCTAGCAAGGAGTTTCAATAGGGCATACATATTTTCGTTTCTGGTAAAATTTACATCACATCATAAGTGAATCCAGCTAATAAATTTCATATTCATGTTTCTGGCATAAAAAGGACATAATAATTTTAATGTTTAATTAAAAAGAACACAAAGGAAAAAAAATACATAATAATTTTTACTTTACGAAGATTTAAGGAATTAATATTCAATAGAGTTTTTGCATACCGTACGTTAGTTACCGTAGGGGACGTCCGTTAGCTTTTTCTCCTATGAGCATGCTAACGGACTATGTTTCTAAAAGCATGCGCGGATGTCCTACGGTAACTAACGTACGGTATGTAAAAACTCTCTATCTTCCACATTTAGCGTATTCCATATATCGTTTTTATGTAACTATTTGTGAAAAGTATATTTTCCAATTTTATAACATTGTTCCAAAGCAAATAATTTAATTTTGAAAATGATTCCTTCTAACCAGATACACTCAAAGGGAATATATTTTAGTGAATATAAACATACGGGGCCTGAATGGCCAAGTGTCTAGCGCTCTGGAGCTCGGTGCAACAGGACTTTCTGTTATAGTCCCGGCGGTGCCATGGATGTTTGTAATGGTTCAGAAATTCCACTTTAAATGTTCTGGTCTAATATAGTATTACCGCCAGTATTCGAACGTGACTTGCAGAGCGTTGCGGCAACAACCCTACTCCGTATAAAGAAAACATCTTCTGTTTCAAAAATCTGCCAGTCGGCAAACGGCAATGGCCCACCATGGGGCTATTGCTCAATAATGATGATATATTTAGTGTTCACATTTGGGAATATGACTTTCAAATCATTTTCGTCAATATAAATTACCGCCACCTCCATCAGAGGAAATCTCCCAGTGTCAAATTATTTGCCTGAAACTGACTTTAAAAATGAAACGGTGGTACTTCAGTACTGGTACTGGCCTGTGGCATTTTGGGAAAGAACCTGGCGATTGTCTAGCAAAAGAGGCTCAAAACTACTCAAATGAGATCTTCGTCACTGTCACTCCATTCCTATAAACCATATATCAAACAAATAATGACTAAAAACCACAAGTTACAAATTCAAGATGAGATTAAGTCAAAAACGTTGGAGAGCTGAAGATCTTTTAGCAATACCCAGCAATCCGACTGCTGAAGCCCTCTGGGCCACATGACTGTCTAGCAAAACATCTCCATCGCATTAAAATCTTTTCGAACCCTGGTTGCCCAGACGCTGGTTGGTTCCAACAGACCCAATGAACAGGGACCACCTCCAGCGATGTGCGGTACTTGACGGCGACTCGGGAGACAGCGCTTTGCTGGCGTGCGGAGAACTCTTGCTGCAACGACTTCGGTCATCTTTTCATTTTTTGGACGTTTATTCTGCATTTTTTCCCTTTTGTTATTTTTTTGTTATTATTACTATTTTTTTTATTCATCTTGTACTTGCCTTGCCATTGGAAATAAAAAAAAAGTTACAAAATCTAGTTGAATTTTGCATTGAAATACATAATTCGAAAATATTTTTAAGCATATGTAATTTTTCATACTATTCGGGTTTATTGGTACTTGCACTATTATAGTTATTTAAATGATTTTGTAGATAGAAATATTATTTTTATATTTTTGTATAATTTAGCTTCACCGACGAAATTTATTTGTTATCATTCATGTGGTAGTTACATTTTTGATAGATATACACACAATTCGTTCAAAATTCGAAATTAAACATAAACCAATTTCAGTTGTTTACATATTTTGTAGGAATAAGTAATCAAGTTGTTAAGATAAATAATTATAGTGTAACGAACGCTTTCATACCTTTGGAAAACCCCATTTTGGAAACTCTTTAGCATCTTTTCGCCCTTATTCTTTGCTTAACATATTATACATGCACATTTTAGCAAACATTACCATAAATTACACTTACAGTTACATACATTATACACTTATACATTATATAATTATCATTACTTGGAGATACATTGTTTAAAATGAATCCCACGTGGTAATACTTATCATCATTAATAAAAACAATTCAGTTTTTTTTTTATGCAGAAAATAATTCTGAAAGTAATTAAGATAGATATATGAAGTAATTTAACACAATTATGCCAAAGGTTATCGCTTTTACAATTTATCTTTTGTTCACAACAAACTGACTTTCATTTTTATTCGTTATTTCGTCAAAAAGACCATCGTCTGTCGCACAGTTTGAGAAGCGATTCTGAATTTTATTAAATCAAATGGATTATTATTTATGCATAAGATAAAGGAATTTTCATCTAAATTTATGTGACACTAGAAATGCAGCTATGTTTGGGTTTGTCGCTTTACTGTCATTTTTCACACTTTGGACTAATTAAATAGCGGCATATGGTTTTAACGTGATTAAGAACCACTCACAAACATCCATGCCACCGCCGGTATTCGAACCTGAAGCACCAAAGTTCAGAGAGCTGCAATTGGCCATCAGGCCGCCATGCAGTTATGTAGGATTAATTATTTTCTAGATACACCATGAGTATTCTTGCACCAATATACGACTTTGACATACAAAACATAACAATTTTGAACGAACACCCCAATCTGAAGAATTCGTATCATATTACCGACTTCCTTAAGGCTAATGTAATGATATTCTGATCCAGATTTATCATTCCATTGGCAGGATCATGCCATGGAATGCAATCATAATGAAATAATAAATCTGTGGATCAGAATATCATGATTCAAAAAAGCATACAGATAGCATGATTCTAAGCATGATCACGCTACGGTTTCACTTGGGAGGGTTTCGAACAGATTTTAATCTCTGAAATCGAAACGAGTTATTCATTACATCTCCTTCATTGGATTAACATCCCCATAATGGGCCAAGGCCGTCTGCCTACTAGCAGATTTCTATACAGAGATGTTTTCTTTTTACGGGGTAGTGTTTTAGCCCTACTCCCAATTGCCTATTAGGCTGAGATCTACGGTTTAAAGTGGATTCCGAACCACTAAAAACATCCATGGCACAGTCGGGTCTCGAATCCGAGACCTGCAGCACTGAGCGCCAGAGCTCTAGTCAATCAACCATCTGGCCCCTCGTTATTCACTACTGCTACAACTAATTTCGATTTATGTTACTATCTTTTGAAACGATTTATGCTATTCTACATTTTTTATTAAAGGGCCTCCAATGGCCGAGTGGCTAGCAGCTCGGCGCTCGGTACCACAGGTACCAGGGCCCAAATACCGGTTTGCCCATGGGTGTTATGAGTCTTTGGAATCCACTTTAAACCGTAGGTCCCGGTCCTAATAGGATCGAGCGTTGCGGGGGCATTGTTACCCGTCGCTTACCATCAAGTTACCACGCGCCCCCTGGGTAATGCTAAGTGTAACGTCTGTGCAGCGCTTGCCTTAAGGCATCAAGACGTCCATGTCTGTTTGCTATTAGTGTATATTTAAGCTTTGTTTTAGTTATAATGTTTTAGGAAGATCAAAATTAATTAACCGAAGAAACTAGGCTCACTAGATGAGATAGATGAAGGACAGATTAGATGGCTTCGTTAGCAGAACATTTTGGTCAGAGATACTAAAAAATATGTTATCTTTTATTCTATTCTATTATCTTTTCAACAATTGCTGATAAATACGATTTCAGTCATATTAATTACATATATTTAGTACTTAAACTCTTTTCAAATAGGCCTTTCGTTCTTTTTAATTTTAGACGAGGATCTAAATAGATTGCACAAACTGCAATTTCTCCAACAAGAATCTGTTGGCAATGAAGACTAATTTTTAGCTCAGAACTGGCATCAGAACGGAGGATGGATTTAAATTCAATGTTAATGAATGCGGGCTACCTCGTATAGTGCGAAAATTTGATTTTCGAGATCCTTCAATGAATAATTGTAAATTAGTCTTATTTTAGAGTTTATTCTCATCTATTTTGTACAGGTTTGATTGCATTTGTTGCTCTATCTCCTATCTCTCTAAGTAATTAAAGCAGAATTATACAATTAATTGTACGCTATTATGGATGCATGGAAATCAACATGGCTTACAGAAAAGACGGAAACAGAGGGAAGCATAATCCATACCACATAGATGGATTATGAATGGATTATGTTTCCATACGGAAAACGGAAACAGGGAAACATATTATAGATAGATGGAACTTCCTCTGAGGCATTTTCACCTAGACGGAAACTGGGGAACATAATCCATTAGATGAAACCAATACAAAAAGACTTTTTATTTAGAAACATAATCCAGACACAGTTGGAATAACTAGAAAGACTTTTTGGAAAACATAATTTAGATGGAATCAAGGCATACAGAAAGACGGGAAGCAGAGGAAACTAATCCATACATAGATGGAACAAGGCCCATTGGAAGCAGGATACATAATGTTAGATGAAACCAAAATTGAAAGACGGAACTAAACATATTATTAAATTAACCAAGGCATAAAAAGACGGAAACTCTAATCACTGTGATTTCAACCAAGTCATACAGAAAGACAAGCAGGGAAACATATTATGCAAGATGGAACCAATTCACACAGAAAGATGGAAGCAGGGAAACATAATGATCAAGGCACGCAGAAAGACGTCTAAAAGGGGAAACATATTCCATACATAGATGGAACTAAGGCATACAGAAAGATTTTTCATAATCTATGCATAGATGGAACCAAGTGATACAGAAAGACGGAAGTGGGAAACATAAATACATAGATGGAACCAATGCATACAGAAAGACGGAAGCAGGGAAACATAATCCATACATAGATGAAAACCAAGGCACGTAGAAAGACGGAATTCAGGGAAACATAATCCATACATAGATGGAACCAATGCACACAGAAAGACGGAAACAGGTTCAACATGGGAAACATAATCCATGCACAGATGGAACCAAAGGCATACATTTTTGCCGGAAGCAGGGAAACATAATCCATACATAGATGGAACCAAAAGCATACAGAAAGACGGAAACAGGGAACATAATCCATCCATAGATGGAACCAAGGCGTACAGAAAATGTAATAATTATATGTTTAAAAATTTCTTCTGATCACATTTTCACTTATCTGCTATATTTATAAGAATAACAAAACATTGTGGGAAATCCTGAAAACTTTTAATTAGAAATATTGAGTTAATAACTAGGGCTATTGCATCAGTTTGTGTTCTATCTTATTTAGATTCCTCAACGATGTCATCTTCATAGAACGCAGTATATCTTACCGAAAGATTAAATGTGAACTAAATTACATAAAATATTTCTAGATGCTTTGCTTAAATAAATTTTATAATTTAATTAGCAAAGTCAATATTATAAATCAATTTGCCACAGATTGATCACATAGCAGTTTTGAATTAGCTCAGATGATTCGTTTCTCATGTTGTAGAACCACACGATTTCACCCACTAATTTAATTTAAAAGCTGGAACTACAATTAATAATTTACATCATTTTTTTAAACCATCACTGTGTTTATAATAAATTTCTCCAATGTTTTTGAGAACACTTTATATTTTAAAAGGGTTAATAACTTTGGATCTATTTAATGTTATAATCTCATTTGAATATATTCTTATATTATTAAGAGAAAAAGACACACAAAAATATTTCGTTGTTCTAATTAATTTCATATAACTGAAAACATTCAAATATGATAAATTCTATTAGAATTACAAGTAAGCATCCATTTTTATAACCTTCTTTAATCATTCAAATACTTTAGAAAAACAGAATTAATAAAAAAAACACGTCAGTAGAAAACAATTACCGATTTCAAATACAAAAATTAAGAAAAAAAATTGAGACGAAGAAATGAAATTAAAAATTTATGCTTCCAAAACCGAGCAAACAAAATTAAATAATTCACAAAAGATATTTTATTTTAATTTTCCATATAAATTCAAGAGAGAAACTATAATAGGAATTTTGTCAAATAAAATATTTAATGAAAGATACCATTGAAAAGATGAAGTAATTAGAATATGTTTTTGAAAGGTAAATAAATTTAAAGTTTTTATTTCCTAATTTAGAAGCACTGTGAAGAAAATGTTGCTATGGGAACCACAGACAGAGAGAGAGAGTTATGTTTTCATAAAAATTTTTAAATTGAAGACAGTCAAACATTTTTTTTTTATTTACAGAAGAGTATTTCCTTTATTTTTCATTCATGGAATCCCATATCAATTGTGAATAAATTAAATTTTATAAAATATACTGAAAAAAAAAATATATTTAAAGGTCTCTTGGAGAATGGGAGATTCTTTTTATTTCCATAATTAAATTATCATAATTACTCTAATAAAATGTAATATTTATCATATGAATTTTGCAATAAAATAAAATATTAGTAGTAGTATTTGGTATCAAAAAAGAAATAAAAATAAAGATTGGTTTCTATCTCGTGATAATTTAATAATGCAAAATTCACTGCATCCCTATCATTATTTGCATTAGCTAATTTTTTTAATAATAAAATTCTAATTATCCTGTAATGTCCACATTTTTTAAACACAACACTATGATAAATTTTTCTAAAAGTTAGAAAACATTATATTTTTAAAAGATTTAATATATAATGTTTTTGTGTGCTTTTCTTAATAATATAAGACTATAATATAAGTTTCTTTGGATCTATTTGCTTTAATCTCATAGTAGTTTTGAATTGACTGAGATATTTCATTTCATACTATATGTTGGCAAACCACATGGTTTCACAGAAACCCCTAATTTAATGAAGAAGCTGGACCTACAATAAATAATCTACCATATCTTTTAAGCCATCACTGTGCTTATGCTAAAATTTTCCAATGTTAGAACACTTTATATATTAAAAGACTTAATAACTTTGGATCTATTTAAGTTTTAATCTTAATTTGAATACATTCTTATATTATTAAGAAAAAGGGCACACAAAAAACATTTAGCTGACTTACTTAATTTCATATTACAAATAATCTTCAAATATGATAAATTCTAGGAGGAATACAAGTAAGCATCCATTTTTATAACTACTTCTTTCATCATTCAAATACTTTAGATAAATATAATTAATAAAAAAAACCATATTAGTAGAAAACAATTACCAATTTCAAATACAAAAAAAAAAAAAAAAAAAAAATTTAAGACGAAGAAACAAAATTAAAAATTTATGCTTCCAAAACCGAGCAAACAAAAATTAAATAATTCACACAAAGATTTTTTATTTTATCATGCATAAATACAAGAGAGAAAGAATAATACGAATTTTGTGAAATAAAAGTTGTATTGAAAAATTCCATTGAAAAGATGAAGTAATTAGAATAATAATACTTTGAAAGGTAAATAAGTTTAAAGAATTTATTTGCTTAATTTAGATATTAAAAAAAAAAGGTTGTTACGGGAGACGGAGACAGAGAGTTGCGTTTTCATAAACGAGTTTAAATTTAAGACAGTCAACCATTTTTTTTATTTACAGAAGATTATTTCTTTTTATTTTCATTCATGGAATCCTTTCAATTGTGATTAAGTTAAATTCGATAGAATATACTGAAAAAAAAAAAAAAAAAAAAATAACACCACCTAGAAAATATTATGGGTTCTTGGAAAATGGGAAATTTTTATATTTTCATAATTAATTAGCATTATTCTCTGATAAAATCTAATATTTATCATAAAATTTTGCATTAGCAGTATTTGGGATCTAAAAAAGTAAGAAGCAGATTGATTTTTATCCCACGTTAATGTAAAATTAACAATGTCACTGTTTGCATTGGTTATTTAATAACAAAATTCATATTATCCTGTAATTTGCAATGCATTTCATTATTATTTAGTAGTAAAAGCACCTTTATTATTATTATATCATATTATTTGTTAATTATTTTTAGCATATTCGAATCAATTTGATTTCTTATTAAATATTTAAAAATAATCACAAGATTAATTAAAATAAGACAAAATTATAGCAAGTGTTGTTTTTTAATAATTTTCGTTTTACTTCAGACGTGGTCCATAGCCTCAATCTTATTGGAAAAAGTACCAAAAATATTTAGTACCTCTGAATCAAACGAAGGAAATAAAAAACGTGTTACTTTTATCATTGAAATAATTCGAGAGTTAAAATTAAAAAAAAAAATTCTTCAATTTCTTATCTTTAGCCATCTTATCTCTATTTCTTATCTTTAGCCTCAATCTTATTGGAAAAAGTACCAAAATATTTAGTACCTCTCTGAATCAAACGAAGGAAATAAAAAAACGTGTTACTTTTATCATTGAAATAATTCGAAGTTAAAATTAAAAAAATTCTTCAATTTCTTATCTTTAGCCATCTTATCTCTATTTCTTATCTTTAGCCTCAATCTTATTGGAAAAAGTACCAAAATATTTAGTACCTCTGAATCAAACGAAGGAAATAAAAAAACGTGTTACTTTTATCATTGAAATAATTCGAAGTTAAAATTAAAAAAAAATTCTTCAATTTCTTATCTTTAGCCATCTTATCTCTATTTCATCTTATCTTTAGCCTCAATCTTATTGGAAAAAGTACCAAAATATTTAGTACCTCTGAATCAAACGAAGGAAATAAAACGTGATACTTTTATCATTGAAATAATTCGAAGTTAAATTTAAAAAATTCTTCAATTTCTTATCTTTAGTTCCCGCCATTGTATTTTAATATATACTTGCTACAAAATAAAAGTTATAAATGAATCCTTTTTACCCCTTCAACTATTCATTTTTCATTTTTGGTAAAAAATTAATAATGCAAATTATTCATATAATAAATTATTGTTGAAGAAATCTTAAATGAAAGCATACCTATACTGATTACAATGATTATTATGCATTATTTTATGTATCTCCTATACCACTGATCTCAAAAAATTCGGCCAGCACAGTTTATATTCATTTTGTAAAATTTACGATGTAAGTAAATCATACAAAATATTAATAAGATATTTTTATGTAATGATCCATTAAAAAACACAATAACTGACAGACATGATGAAATTATCAAATGAACAAAGTATATATATATATATATATATATATATAAACCCCACACACATATTATATATATATATATGAAGAGATTCAACTGTCATGAGACAAACTTGATTACAGTGAATATCTTGTAACATTGCTTGGCAACTCTACACCAGGGGTCTCAAAACTACGGCCAGTAACATCCATAGCACTCGGCTAGAGAGCTAGACACTTTAGGCCTATATATATGCGTGCAGGCAGATTCATCTGTCATGAGACAAATTTTGAGGAGAGGTACAGATGATTACAAAACTAAGACGTGAAAAGAAAAACATTGCTTATTTACAACATCATTGAAAAGTTCTTCTATAATTCAACGTTTACAATAAATGGTAAAAACCACAAACAAACAGTAATGCATGCTTGGTAGCCTCGAAAGAATGATTAGCGAAGAGTTCCAAAGATCTATACAAAACAATCTGTAAGCTGTACCACCCCTTAAAGTTTGTACAATGACCTTTTGAATCCCCTTATATATATGAATGACCTTATATACAATCAAGAGCCAAAACATTATGACCACCCCTACATTTTGCAATGAACTCGCCTGGATGACGTGGTCAGGGTCGGGGGAAGTGGTATTTAACTGGTATTAAGTGGTGGTATTAATCCATGCCAAGGCGGCCTGAAGCTGTGTTGCGCGCCAAAAGGTGGGCCAACTCGTTATTGACAGGTGGTCATAATGTTTTGGCTCTTGAGTGTATATATATGAATGATTATATCTAAAATTTCTATTTCACACAGTTTGCCAAACGGGGCAGAAGACAAATCATTTTTAAATTGGAATCATTTTAATTGTAATTAAAATGATTAAGAGGTTAAGACTTCTGCTTTGTATATTATCTAACACGGTTTGTCTATAACTATTTAAAGAATCCTAGACCTACCCATTCTTGATTAAAGTAATCCTTCAAGTCGTTGACAGCTTTAGAGTACCAGACTTCCCGAATGCCCAGTAGGTGTCGCGGCGTGAATCCATTCTCGGCCATGATGGCGAAGTAGGCGTACACCTGCCAGAGATGTTATCACTCCCAGACAGCAGTACGATTTGTGAAGCAGTTTGTGAATGAAGCTAGATAAAAAAAAATTTCTTGTTAAGTCCACTAAGCGAAAAAGATGTTTTCAAGCAAACTTTATTAATTTATATTTCTTTAATAATTGATTCTTGATCACCTGCAACAGATGGCTTAGCATTCTTCCAGACTGTCTGGCTTTATTTTTTATGCAAAATAAACAAACTTTTTATTTACCAGTGAAAAAAAAAAAAAATCGCCAATGGTTTGTACACATAAAACAGTACTTAATAAATTAATGTGTAATAATAACTGTTTGCTATTTATATAAATACATTTCCGATAAGAATTGTTTGCAGTTGAAGGATTTGATTTATAAGTTTCGATTATCAAGAAATCTAAGACGTGTTTTTAATTAACTAAGACATTCATAATTATTCTACACATTTTATTTTGTTAAAAATGTTTTTGACATTGTAAGGTTTAAAAAATTATGACATATTTTATTAAAAAAACCCCTGTCATCTTATTGTATGAAATATATAATACCACAGTGCAAAATAAATACGTATAATGGTTCCATAACCAATCACAGAGGCAGAAAGTTATTAGTTACAGAAAAGCCAATTAATACATAATTCAAATGTAAAATTTAATACTTACTTATATTTTTTTGTAATGTGTGTATTATTTTTCATGCATATGACATGAAAAATATTATCAATTGCGTTTATAATTTAATGAAAACTATTACAGAAAATTTGTGTTAGAAAAGCAATGCTAAAGTTGGTCCTCCCTTAACTCTCCTGTTCTTTTTATTCTCAAACCATATTTCACTGGTATTTTCTCGTTTATAATGTAATAAAAAATTAAATTTTAAATACCGGAAAAATAATTTAATTTATTATTACCACCTATTTTCTTAAATTTAATACAACCTTATAGAGCTCTTATAAATAATGTATTAAGACTAAATGCAGTGTGTTAATCTAAATCAGAGTCTTTACTTATCCTCACACTTAAAACACGATTCTATTATCTATTAAGACGTAAAACATTCCCAATAAAGTCAAAAAAATCCTTAAGTATTTAATGAAACTGCTTAATTGCTTATTTAATTAAATTGGTTGATCCCATTAAATATTTAATGGAATTCCATTAAAAAATTGAGTTTAATTTGCGTTAATACATTTCATTTTTTTTAAAACTGCGTAAATAAAGTAATTGCGATGTTTCCGGTTGAAGAGTTAGGATTTCTATAAGTCACGTCTTACTTTGGTAAATTTTGTAGCAACGTTTACCTTAGGAAAAAGTATGGAGTCTACTATAACATGCATTTGAATTCAGTCAGAATACTAACAAATCAAAAAATTAGAAATCTTTTGGTTAATTATTTTTCAAACTGCTTGTTTGTTAATATATATATATATATACACTGAAGTGACAAAAGTCATGGGGATAGCAATATGCAAATTTTCAGATGGCAGTAGCATCGCGTAGAACAGGTATAAATGCGCAGTGCTTTCGCAGAGCTTTCATTTCTGTTCAAGTTATTCATGTGAAGAGGTTTTGACGTGATGATGACAGCACGACGGGAATTAACAGACTTTGAACGCGGAATGTTAGTTGGAGCTAGACGCATGGGTCATGCCATTTCGGAAATCGTTAGGGGAATTCAACATTCCCAGATCCACTGTGTCAAGAGTGTGCCGAGAGTATGACATTTCAGGCATAACATCCCACCATGGACAGTGAAGTGGTCGACCGCCTGCACTAACGACCGAGACCGGCGACGTCTGCAAGAGTCGTAAATTTCTAACAGACAAGCAACACTGCGTCAAATAACCGCAGAAATCAATGTGGGGACGTACGAGGGACTTGTCTGTTAGAACTGTGCGGAGAAATTTGGCTTTCTTGGGCTATTCTAGCAGAAGACCGACTCGAGTGCCTTTACTGACAGAACGACATCGCTTGCAGCGACTCTCGTGGGCACGTGAGCATATCTGTTGGTCCCTAGATGAATGGAAAACCGTGGCCTGGTCCGATGAGTCACGATTTCAGTTGGTAAGAGCTGATGGTAGGGTTCGAGTGTGGCGCAGACCCCACGAAGCCATGGACCCAAACTGTCAGCAAGGCACTGTTCAAGCTGGTGGTGGCTCCATGGTGTGGGCTGTTTTCATGTCATGGACTTGGTCCTCTGGTGCGACTGGACCGAACATTGACTGGAAATGCTTATGTTCAGCTACTTGGAGATCACTTGCAGCCATTCATGGACTTCATGTACCCAAACAACGATGGGATTTTTATGGATGACAATGTGCCATGTCACCGGGCCACAACTGTTCGCGATTGGTTTGAAGAACATTCTGGACAATTCCAACGAATGATCTGGCCACCTAGATCGCCCGACATGAATCCCATCGAGCATTTATGGGACATCATCGATAGGTTTGTTCGTGCCCAAAATCCTGCACCATCAACGCTTTCACAATTATGGACGTCTATCGAGACAGCATGGCTCAATATTCCTGCAGAAGACTTCCAACGACTTGTTGAGTCCATGCCACGTCGAGAAGCTGCACTTCGCCTGGCGAAAGGAGGGCCGACACGATATTAAGAGGTATCCCATGACTTTGTCACTTCAGTGTATATACTGTATTCTCATGATTATTCTATGTCTTAACCCGGTAAATTTTGTAGTAATATGGCCCTTAGAAAAAGGGTTCAGAAATCAGTGTTCTAAATGTTTCAAGAATTACAATCTATATATGTCAAATGCCATTTTCAATGTACTATTATGATAAATACTTTCAAATGAACAATTCATGCTTTAAAACAGTAAATTCTTTTTATATATAAAACAAGGCCTTACCTAAAATCAAGGAGGTTTTTCTTTTTCACAATTTGTGGCGTTCTGTGCATTATGTCTTTTTCTCCGCTTTTTCATAAATTAACGATAATGCAGGAAACTGAAAAAAAAAGAGCAACGAAACGAGATTTCGTAGATTGCGTGAATTAATAAAAGTAAGCAATACAAGTGTTACGTGCTTAATAGTACCAAAAATATTGTAATGTAAAATAATCTACATATTTCGAATTTTGTTTAACAAAACAATCTGTCACAAAGAAACAAAACTATGAATAATTACACTATATTTAATTAGAAAATGTTATTAGCTGATAAAATGTGTTATTCTGTTATACTATATGAACCTAATCCGAAAACAAGTATCATTCTGCTAACAGAAGAATGGTCGCCCATTGCTACTAAGCATGTCAGAGAGATTCAGAATATATATATTGTATGAGACATTTGGACTTTCCACTCTTTTGCAATATCGCAGTTGTAAGGGTTGATAATGCTGACTCTTATTCCTTCGTTCACCAACAGCAAGGGTATGTCTAGGATAAAAATTTTGAATGCAAGCATAAATAAATAAATAAATAAATGGCTCGAGATGACGAATGCAGGGGTCGTGCTGTTCAACGATTGTGGTCGTCCACAATGTTTGTCATTTGTAAGGATACCGAGAGATACTTTTGACTATACGTTCTGTGGTGTTCTCATCTTGACAAAACAATCTCTCATCGGCTCATCTGTAATCACTGTAAACCGATGAGAGATCATTTGACTATACGACTTCGGCACATCTGTAATCATCTGTAAGAGTACCGATGAGAGATTACTTGACTATATGTTCTGTGGAGATCATTTAACTTCTCTGGCTCATATGTAATCACCTGTAAACCGATGAGAGATCATTTGACCACGTTCTGTGACCTCGGCTCATCTGTAATCATCTGTAAGAATACCGATGAGAGATCATTTAACTATACGTTCTGTGGTGTCGATCTCGGCACATCTGTAATCATCTGTAAACCGATGAGAGATCATTTGACTATATATTCTGTAGTGTCGATCTCGGCACATCTGTAATCATCTGTAAGAGTACCGATGGGAGATCCTTTGACTGTACATTCTGTGGAGACGATCTCGGCACAAGCGATTGCTATTTTTCCTTACACCTGAAGAAACATCAGCATTTTCAAAGTGACGATCACATGCAGACGACTGTGGTCACACTGGTTCTATGACACTGTGACACTGGACACTGGAATAACCAGAGTTAACCAGGTCTTCGATTTCGGTGGCGAATATGTTAAAAAAAAGCAGCTTAACGATTGCTGCTTCTGTTCCAATAAACATAATATCACTAAGTTTTAATTCTATTTAGGCTCTAAGAAAGCTAATTTTCTGAAAAGTCTCAAACCAGGGTTATAAAAGATCTAATTCGAAAGTTGTTTAGAACTATATTTTCTACTGTTTTATTTTCTTCTTTTTCTATTATTTTTAAATTTATTTTTGAATTATGAAGTAAAAAAAATTTAAAAAAAAAATTGCTTTAAAATTATAAAACTACTTAAATTTTTTTAAGAAAATTTAATAGAACTTAAATAGATTTTTTCAGTATGGGTATCAGTCGTTTATTTTTTATGTATATATTCACATTTCTCTGTTTTCAAAAATAACTATATTGTAATATTTATGCATAGTGAATTTTAGTATGTTTATAATGTTTGACATTTAACAGTAATGTTAAATTGTTTCTCTGTCATTTAATATTTTTATTTCAATAACAATTTTGTTGTACATCGTAAAATCTTTTTCCAGTTCAGAGAAACAGAACGCTTCCGTAAATGCTGAGAACACATAAATAAATTATAGCTGAGAGAATAGGTGGGATAATAAAAATTGGTATTCTATTAACAATTCAGAGCAAAAGAAGCAATCCAAATGTTTACTTGATGAACTAAACCAGAATTATTACTATTTTTAATGTACATCAATATTAATGCATATTAAAATATTTTTTCTTACGTTGATTATTATAAGAAAATATGCCTTTATACCGCATAAAAAATGCATAATTTTTAGTTAATTCTTGATAATTCCGAATTCAGTTGTCCTTTTATATCGAAAACGTACTTGATTCTTTAAGAATTAAAATAAAAAGCAATTAAAATTGATTACCAATCATATATATAATTCCCCAAACACATAAATTCTGATTAAAAAATTGCCCCATTAATAGAAACAAATGTGCCATGGCTTAACAATTAAAGACAGAAAACACCCAGAAAATTAAGGTCAATGAAAGTTACATTGCAATGACGTCTTACTTTTTTCCTTTACGCCAATTGGTACGCTAATGTTCTCTACAAAGCCACTGCACCTGAAATAATCTTCGTGCCGTTTTAATCCTAAATTGCGTTGTGCTTCCTGTGCCAGAATCGGCCTACTTGAAGAAAAAAAGACAGAAAAAAAGAAAAGCAACAGCCCTAACGAGAAAATGTCCTGCCATTATCATCAAACATGGATGCAAAGCCTCACCCAAGGAGCTGGCAATACCAATGAAGGGCCTCGTTAATGTCTAATGAAGAAGAAGCATTACCCACCCCACCAGAAGCAATAGTTCTCACCTCCGGTGCTTAACATCAAATATTAAAGGCAAACTTGGATCATTACTTTCTCTATGGCAGGAACTATGTATTCTCTTGTTGGTTTTAACTACTTGTAATTTAGATGGCACATAAATAATGCTTCATTATAAAAAATAGCAAAAATAGCTTTGTGTTTTTTAATTTAGAACATGGGATATATTTTGTACTTGACCACAAACAATCTCTTCGTGTATAACACCAGGCTTATGAGAGTAAGTAATATTCACACACGGAACGTATAAGGCGAAATGAAAAAAAAAAAAAAAATAAAACATAATTGTTATAATGAAAAAAAACTAAAAAAGAAAAATATATTAATATAACCATATAAAAGTCAACATAAACTCATGATTGTGAAAATTGCAATACCATGAAGGAATCGTCATAATTGAATCAAATTTAATACACAGTTGAGTGGTAGTGGTACAAATAAATGATTAAATGTTCAAAGCAAACAAACAATAACAAAAGATCGAAATCAGTATTTTGTGTAGCCACCACACGCGCAATAAGTGCTGTTACACGACGTGGCATGGAGTCAAACAAATTTTGAATGTCTGCCTGAGGAAGAGCATTCCATATTATTTGTATGCGCATCCAAAGTTCGTCTGCAGAAGCAACAGGACGAGGATCACGAGAGCGAGACGCCGACCAACGAAATCCCACACATGTTCATATCCGGGGAATACGCAGGCCAAGGAAGAAGCTGTACCTGCCGCGTTGCAAAGAAGGATTGAACAGTCCCTAACGATATGAGGGCGGGTATTGTCCTGTTGAAGAGGGAGATCCTGTATAAAGGAGTCCTTGCGCGCAGTCCACGCTGCAGCAGACGTCTACGAATTGATGAAGCCCACAAGGAAACACCTGTAGCTATTGACCACTGTGCTGCCAATTGTCTAGAGGAAGCTGTACGGTTCGCCAGCGCCATGCGGACCAGGTGTCTATCATCGCGAGCTGACGTTACATTTCGGGGTCCACTCCCGGATTTCCGAGTTGTCCGACACTCGTCCGTCCACTGCTTCCAAAGACGCATCACCGTGCTGCTGTTACGCTGCACACGAGCGGCTACTGCACGATAAGACAATCCAGCTTCACGAAGGCCGATGATTCTCCCCGTTCAAACTCTGTAAGTTGTTCAAATCTCGCTCTCTTTCGTCGAAGAGGCATAAGTAACGATAGAGCTAACGTTTACCACTAGCAGATAACCACCGATAACCATACACGCCTCGCTACAGCCGTCTATTTATTCGGATCCATCCGCCGTTCAGAGGGCGTTGCTCAGCATACGCATGCGCTACGGATTTGAAGTTCTAATCATTTGCATATCTTGCACTAATTTGCATTTCCTGAAAACTTCAGCTCACTCGCGTAAGTCCTTCATGGTGTTGCAATTTTCACAAACATGAGTTTACAATATAAATTTTAGAGGGGTAAAATAATGGAACGGGCGTGGTGGCTTATTTTCTTTTATTTTCCGTTCTACTGTCAATTTTCCCCATTTTAGGCTAATTAATCCAGGATCTAAGGTTTAACGGTGATTCCGAACCACTACATGTGTCAATGGCAGCGCCGGGCCTCCAACCCGAAACTTATAGCACCGAGCGCCAGTCATTCGGCCATCAGGCCCATTAAAGTATTCAGTAGCCTATTTTCTGACGAATGTTTTAAAATTCCAAAATTAGTTATTTAATTTCTTTCTAGAACGTTTTACAGAATTTAACTAGATTTTTTTGCAGCACTTTCACAGTAACAATCATTCATTTTTTACATCTGTTCATATTTCTCTGTTTTAAAAATAATATACAAAGTGAATTTTAGTGAATGATTATAATGTTTGACATTTAACAGCAATGCTAAATTGTTTTTTGTCATTTAATATTTATATTTCAATAACAATTTTGCTCTATCTCGTAAAATCTTTTCTCCAGTTCAGAAAAACCGAATGCTTCCGTAAATGTTAAGAACACATAAATAAATTATAGCTGAGAGAATAGGTGGGCTAATAAAACTCGGTATTGCATTAAGAATTCAGGACAAAGAAGCAATTCAAATGTTTACTTGATCAACTAAAACAGAATTATTACTAAATCAATATTAATGTCCATTAAAATATTTTTCTTACAATGATTATTATAAGACAATACGCCTCCACACGGCGTTAAAAATGCATAATTTTTTGTTAACTCTTCATAATTCCGAATTCAGTTGTCCTTTTATATCGAAAACGTACTTGATTCTTTAACAATTAAAACAAAAAAAGCAATTAAAATAGATTAACCAACTCGTATATATATATAATTCACCAAACACATAACTTTTGATTAAAATTGCCCCATTAATAGAAACAAATGTGCCATGGCTTAACAATTAAAGACAGAAAACACCCAGAAAATTAAGGCCGATGAAAGTTACATTGTAATGACGTCTTCTTTTTTTCCTTTCCACCAATTGACACTTTAATGTTCTACAAAGCCACTGCACCTGAAATAATCTTCGTGCCGTTTTAATCCTAAATTGCGTTGTGCTTCCTGTGCCAGAATCGGCCTACTTGAGAAAAAGACAGAAAAAAGCAACAGCCCTAACGAGGAAATGTCCTGCCATTATCATTAAACATGGATGCAAAGCTGCCTCACCCAAGGAGCTGGCACCATCAATGAAGGGCCTCGTTATTGTCTAATGAAGAAGAAGCATTACGCCACCCAACCAGAAGCAATTGTTCTCACCTCCGGTGCTTAACATCAAATATTAAAGACGCACTTGGGTCATTACTTTCTGTACGGCATGAACTATGCATTCTCTTGTTGGTTTTAACTACTTGGAATTTAGATAGCACGTAAATACTGCTTCAATGCATTTCAATATAAAAATAGCAAAATAGATTTGTGTTTCTTTAATTTAGAACATGGAATATAGCTTTTCTACTTGACCACAAAAAATCTCTTCATGTGTAATACGGGGATGATACGGGGATATGAGAATAAGTAATATTTGTGCACCGAACGTATAAGACAAAATGAAAAAAAAAAAAAAAGATAAAATAAAATAAATAAAGCTGTTATAATGAAAAAACCTAAAAGAAAATATATTTTAATAAAAGGGTATAAAGTCAACATACAATATAAAATTTTAGAGGGGTAAAATAATGAAACACAGCGTGATGGCCCATTTTGTTTGGTTTGTCATTCTACGGTCAATCTTTCCACACTTTAGGCTAATTAAACCAGGGCCTAAGGTTTGACGTGGATACTGAACTACTACAAGTGTCCATGGCAGCGCAGGGGCTTGAACACGAAACTTATAGCACCGATCGCCAGTCACTCGGGCCACCAGGCCCATTAAAGTATTCAGTACCTTATTGTCTGACGAACGTTTTAAAACGAACGTTAAAATTATTTTTTAATGTCTTTCTAGAAAGTTATACAGAAATTAAATAGATTTTTACAGTATCAATCGTTTTTTTTATATCTATTCATATTTCTCTATTTCAAAAATAACATACAAAGGAATTTTTGTGAATGCTTATAATGTTTGACATTTAAAAGCAATGTTAAATTATTTCTCTGTCATTTAATATTTATATTTAAATAAAAAATTTTGCTCTACCTCGTAAAATGTTTTCTCCAGTTGACAGAAACAGAATGCTTCCGTAAATGTTGAGAACACATACATAAATTATAGCTGAGAGAATAGGTGGGTTAATAAACCTCGGTGTTCCATTAAGAATTCAGGGCAAAGAAGCAATTCAAATGTTTATTTGATGAACTAAACGTGAATTATTGCTAAATCAATATTAATGAACATTAAAATATTTTTTCTTACAATGATTATTATAAAACAATACGCCTTCATACTACATTAAAAATGCATAATTTTTTTAACTCTTCATAATTCCGAATTCAGTTGTCCTTTTATATCGAAAACGAACTTGATTCTTTAAGAATTAAAATAAAAAAGCAATTAAAATTGGATTACTAATAATATATATAATTCACCAAACACATAAATTCTGATTAAAATTGCCCCATTGATAGAAACAAATGTGCACTGGCGTAAACAATTAAAGACAGAAAACACCCAGAAAATTAAGGCCAATGAAAGTTACATTGTAATGACGTCTTATTTTTTTCCCCTTTACGCCAATTGGTACGCTAATGTTCTACAAAGCCCACTGCACCTGGAATAATCTTGCTGCCATTTTAATCCTAAATTGCGCAGTACTTCCTGTGCCAGAATCGGCCTACTTGAGAAAAATACAAAAAAAAAAAAAAAAAAAAGAAGAGGAACAGCCCTAACGAGGAAATGTCCTGCCATTATCATTAAACATGGATGCAAAGCCTCACCCAAGGAGCTGGCAATATCGATGAAGGGCCTCGTTAATGTCTAATGAAGAAGAAGCATTACGCCACCCCACCAGAAGCAATAGTTCTCACCTCCGGTGCTTAACATCAAATATTAAAGACGCACTTGGATCATTACTTTCTCTACGGCAGGAACTATGTTGGTTTTAACTTCTTGTAATTTAGACGGCACGTAAATACTGCTTCAATATAAAAATAGCAAAATAAGCTTTGTGTTTCGTTAATTTAGAAAATGGGATATATTTTTTTGCTTGACCACATGCAATCTCTTCGTGTATACACAGAACGTAAACACAGAACGACAACACAGAACACAAAACGTATAAAACGAAATAAAAAAAAAAAAATAATAAATATGTTAAAATGAAATTATTATAAGAAAAAAATAATAGTAGCTAATACATAAAGCTAACATACAAAATAAAATGTTAGAAAGGTAAAAATGAAAAAAACACTGCGTTACAATGTAGGTATAGCTGGAAATGAGTGGACTGATAAATTATCTAAAAAGGGCTGATAAATTATCTAAAAAGGGCTGATAAATTAGCTAAAACGGGCTGATAAATTAGTTAAAAGGGCAGATAAATTAACTAAAAATTGTTAATAGACTAATAAAATTATTATAATGAAAAAGTAAATGCAAAATAATAGAAGAAATATATAAAGCTAACATACAAAATAAAATTTTAGAAAGGTAAGAATGAAAGGGAAAACTCTACGTTACACTGTAGGAATCTAATGTAGAAATAGCTGGAAATGAATGGGCTAAAAAATGCAGATAAATTAGCTTTCATTATAATAAAGTTATTATAAAGAAAAAAAATAAATGGGCAATAATAATATCAGCTAATATATAAAGCTAACTTACGAAATAAAATGTTATAGAAGTAAGAATGAAAGGAAAAACACTGCTTTACAGTGTAGGAATCTCATGTAGGATTAGATGGAGATAAATGGGCTGATAAGTTAGCTAAAAAGAAAACTGAAATTTCACAATCAAATAACAGTGAAATACTGTAAGGTGAAATAATGAATCTTACATTGTAATGACGCCTTATTTTTTTCCTTTATGCCAATTGGTACGATAATGTTCAACAAAGCTACTGCACCTGAAATAATCTTCCTGCCGTTTTAATCCTAAATTGCGCGGTACTTCCTGTGCCAGAATCGGCCTACTTGAAAGACACACAGACTGACAGAGAGAGAGAAAAAAAAGGGAACAGCCCTAACGAGGCAATGTCCTGCCATTATCATTAAACATGAATGCAAAGCTGCCTCACCCAAGGAGCTGGCGATATCAATGAAGGGCCTCGCTAAAGTCTAATGAAGAAGAAGCACTACGCCACCCCACCAGAAGTAATAGTTCTCACCTCCGGTGCTTAACATCAAATATTAAGGACACACTCGGATCATTACTTTCGCTACGGCAGGAACTATGCAATTCTCTAGTTGGTTTTAACAACTTGTAATATAGATGGCACGTAAATACTGATTCAATGCATTTCAATATAAAAATGGCTTTGTGTGTGTTTAGGACATGGGATACATTTTTCTACTTGGCCACACTTGAGCACTTGAATCTCTTCGAGTATAACACGATACATATGGGAATAAGTAATATTCTTACATTGGACGTATAAAACGAAATGAAAAAAAAAAAAAATAAAATAAAGATATTATAATGAAAAAATAGATAAATAATAATAGACGCTAAACATACAAAATAAAATTTAAGAGGGGTAAAATAATGAAGCGGAACGTAATGGCCCATTTTGTTTGGTTTGTCGTTCTACGGTCAATTCTTCCACACTTTAGACTAATTAAACCAGGACCTAAGGTTTAACGCGGATTCCGAACCATTACAAGTATCCATGACAGCGCCGGGGCTTTAACCCGAAACTTATAGCACCGAGCACCAGTCACTCGGCCATCAGGCCCATTAAAGTGTTCAGTAGCTTATTTTCTGACAAACGTTTTAAAATTCTAAAATTAGATTTTTAATTTTTTTCTAGAAAGTTTCACAGAATTTAACTAGATTTTTGCAGTAGGGGTATTAATCGTTTACTTTTTATGTACATTCTAATTTCTCTGTTTAAAAAATAATATACACAGTGAATTTTAGTATGTTTATAATGTTTGACATTTAACGGCGATGTTTAAATTGTTTCTCTGTCATTTAATATTTATATTTCAATAACAATTTTGCTCTACCTCGTAAAATCTTTTCTCCAGTTCAGAAAAACCGAATGCTTTCGTAAATGTTAAGAACACATAAATAAATTATAGCTGTGAGAATAGGTGGGCTAATAAAACTCGGTACTCCATTAAGAATTCAGGGCGAAGAAGCAATTCAAATGTTTACTTGATAAACTAAACATGAATTATTATTAAACATGAATTATTACACACGGAATTATTCCTAAATCAATATTAATGAACATTCAAATATTTTTCTTACAATGATTATTATAAGACATTATGGCTTCATACTACATTAAAAATGCATAATTTTTTGTTAACTCTTCATAATTCCGAATTCAGTTGTCCTTTTATATCGAAAACTTACTTGATTCTTTAAAAATTAAAACCAAAAGGCAATTAAAATTGGATTACCAATCAAATATATAATTCATCAAACACATAACTTTTGATTAAAATTGCCCCATTAATAGAAACAAATGTGCACAGGCGTAACAATTAAAGACAGAAAACACCCAGAAATTTAAGGCCAATGAAAGTTACATTGTAATGATGTCTTATTTTTCCTTTACACCAATTGGCACTCTAATGTTCTACAAAGCCACTGCACCTGGAATAATCTTCCTGCCGTTTTAATCCCAAATTGCGCGGTACTTCCTGTGCCAGAATCGGCCTACTTGAGAAAAAGACAAAAAAAAAAAAAAAAAAAAAAGGAACAGCCTTAACGAGGAAATGTCCTGCCATTATCATTAAACATGGATGCAAAGCCTCACCCAAGGAGCTGGCAATACCAATGAAGGGCCTCGTTAAATGTCTAATGAAGAAGAAGCATTACGCCACCCCACCAGAAGCAATAGTTCTCACCTCCGGTGCTAACATCAAATATTAAAGGCACGCTTGGGTCATTACTTTCTCTACGGCAGGAACTATGCATTCTCTTGTTGGTTTTAACTACTTGTAATTTAGATGGCACGTAAATACTGCTTCGATATAAAAATAGTAAAATAACTTTGTATTTCTTTAATTTAGAACATGATATATATTTTTGTACTTGACCACATACTCTCTCATCGTGTATAACACGAAGCTTATGAGACTAACAGTTATTTGCATGCATATTTGCAGATATTTGACGTATATGGCGAAATGAAAAAAATAAAATAAAATAAAGATATTATAATGAAAAAATAAAATAAAAACATTAAAAAAATAATAATAGATGAAGTATATAAAGCTAACATGCAAAATAAAATGTTAGAGAGGTAAGAATGAAAGGAAAAACACTACGTTACAATGTAGGAATCTCATGTAGGAATTGCTGGAAATGAATGAACTGATAAATTAGTTAAAAAGGGGCTGATAAATTAGCTTTCATTATAATAAAATTATTATATTGAAAAATAAGAGAACAATAATACTATAAGCTAATATATAACGCTAACATGCTAAATAAAATGTTAGAAAGGTAAGAATGAAGGGAAAAACACTACGTTACTATCTAAGAATCTCACGTACGAATAGTTAGAAATGAATGGGCTGATACATTTTCTAAAAAGAAAACTGAAATTTCACAATCAAATAATGGTGAAGTAATGAAAGTTGCATTGTAATGACGTCTTACTTTTTTTCTTTTATGCCAACTGGCACGCTAATGTTCTACAAAGCCACTGCACCGGAAATAATCTTCCTGCCGTTTTAATAAATTGCGCGGTACTTCCTGTGCCAGAATCGGCCTTCTTGAGAAGACACACAGACAGCAAAAAAAAAAAAAAAAAAAAAAGGAACAGCCCTAACGAGGCAATGTCCTGCCATTATCATTAAACATGGATGCAAAGCTGCCTCACCCAAGGAGCTGGCGATACCAATGAGGTGCCTCGTTAATGTCTAATGAAGAAGAAGCATCATGCCACCCCACCAGAAGCCATAGTTCTCACCTCCGGTGTAACATCAAATATTAAAGACGCGCTTGGATCATTACTTTCGCTAAGACAGGAACTCTTGTTCGTTTTAACTACTTATAATTTAGATGGCACGTAAATACTGCTTCGGTGCATCTCAACATAAAAATAGCTTTGTTTTTTGTTAATTTAGAGCACAGGATATATATTTTACTTGACCACATACAATCTCTTCGTGTATAATACGAGGCTTATGAGGGCAAGTTTGTTAATTTGCTTACAGGAAGTATATGACGAAATGAAAAGACAAGTAATAAATGAAATAAAATATAATTGTTTATAATAAAAAATAAAATTAAAAGAAAAATAATAATAATAATAATAGAAGAAGTTTACAAAATAATAATAGAACTAGCCTACAAAATAAAAATTTAGAGGAGAAAAATAATAAAACACACATTAATTCACAGAAAGGAAATGCACTATGTTACAATGTACAAAGAAAGTAGAGGTATACATTAATCATGTCACAAATTGAACAAAAGTTAGAAAAGAGGCTTTTGTTAAATGTGATTCATATTATGTTTATTAAAATGATGGTATGTAGATCCATATATATACATACATTTGTATTGATTATCCCTGTATATAGATTATCTATGGATTTGCATCCATGTGATATAAACACATTCTTCTTCTTTATTGGCGCGCTGCCTGGTGGCCAATTGGCTAGCACTCAGGTAACACAGGCTTCAGGTTCTAATCTTGGTGGTAGTTTGGATGTTTGTTGATGGTTCAGGAATCCAAGTTAAATACCCGGTATAACTAGCCTAAAATTTGCACAAAATAACCGTAGACCCAGAAACCAAATCATCATTGTCACAACAACCCCATGGTGGGCCAAAGTCGTTTTCCTGCTTTCAGAAAATGCTTTCTTCTTACGAGATATGGATGTCAGCTCTATGCCCAGTCATATTACACCAAGACGTATGGTTTAAAGTGGATTCCGAACTTCTATAAACATCCATGCCACAGCCTGGATTGGAACACGAAACTTGGGATACATAGCACCAGAGGGCTAGTTACTCTGCGATTAGGTTGCGCCATATACACATTAGATGTAGATAAATAGACCTAATATATTAATTCTAAATTGATACGTAATTGTTAATTGGTAAATAACACGTTGGTAAATAATTAAATAATTGATAATTGGTTAATTGGTAAATAACACGTAAAAACACATTTTCTAAAATATAAACAATGGTTTCTTACCATGTCAATCCCCAAAAATATCAATAGAATAAAGGATTCTTCCAAAGGCAGAGGAATGTCCAGTGTCAGTAGAAGAAAAAATGGCAAAATCTCTGCCAATTTACTCGTCATCACAAAAGCTATGCATTTTCGAAGATTGTCAAACACACGCCGACCTAAAGATTATATTTATATTCAATCACTGTATTTAGATTTTAAACAGGTATACTTATAAATTCATCTTTTTTTTTTTTTTTTTTCACAAAATTTTGAAACTGTAATATGAATTTCTCAAAAATATTATACACAGGAAGCAGAGACAGTGGCTCGATTCGTCATGCGTTTATTTTACTTTAACTGGTGTTATTGTTGTTGTTGTTGCTTATCCCCATGATTTAGAATCCTAAACCAAGTCCAGTAGATCATGCTGCATCAATAGATCGTAAACTGTCCTCCCCTCATTCAACAGTTGCCTCACAGAGGCACCAATACAATCGATGAGATCAGAGGGAGACGTGATGGCCGAACAATGACAAAGGGTATATGTCTTCTCGTCTCCATTGAAGGTCAAACTCTTAGTGTGGTCAGTCCTTAGTCTAGATAAAGCCGTTTGAGAAGGTCTAGGACAGGAGCACTGCAAGGACATACCAGGATATTTAGCGGCGTACCATGTATGAATTGGTGGCGACCTCCAAGAGGTATTCACTATGGCTAAAGTCATGGAATGAACCTCTGAAGCTAACAGATTGCAAGAAGAAGCTTTGGGAAGTTCGCAACCTTCCCTAGCGAGCAGATCAGCAATTTCATTTCCGAAGATGCCCACATGGGAGGGAATCCACTGCAAGCACACCGATCCGATCTGGTCCAAAACAGCTAGTTTAGAAACTATATCCTGCCCCGATTTGTCCAAGATGCTTGGCCAATCTTTCAAATACTGTATTGAGTTCTTACTATCAGTCAGAATCCAAACATCAGGTACTTTAAAGTCTAAAGTTAGGCTCAGAGCTTCGCTTATAGCAGTTAATTCTGAGCGGAATACTGAGCTGTGGTCCGGGTTTCTAAAACGATATCTAAATTCTCCTGTACTTGTCTTCATAAAAATTCCGCTACCTGTTCTTCCAGAGTCAGATTTGCTTCCATCAGTGTAAATAACCAGGGCCCGAGGAGAAATATTATTGATGATCTCGAGAACCAACTGACGCAGCAACTCCGGGTGTTCTTCGTGTTTGATAAATTTCACTTTCAAGTCTTCATTAAAAGTTACATTACTAAGTACAGTAGTAGGTGTCAGTAGATTAAAAGGAACACTGGGCTCGACTTCAATATCTGCCAATCCCTGCTTCCATATTAAACCCAAAGGGCTGTCCTTTTTTAATCTTTGGTTATTCGTCCAGTTCAATAAAAGGTTAGATGATCTGTTATAAGGCTTAAAACTCTTTAGCTTTGCAACGTACTTCGCCATATTTATTTCTCTTCTCAAGGAGAGGGGCTGAAGATCAGCCTCATAACAAGCAATATCATTGGGACAACTGTGCCTGAGACCAGGGATAATTCTGCCAGCACTAAATTGTATTCTCTCTTGTTTTTTTAGGTTAGTATTTGCAGCAACTTGATAGATCTGGTAGCCATATTCAAGGATTGGCCTTATAAGAGCAGTATAAGTGATCTTGAGTGTGCCTGCATCGGCTCCCCCAATCTCTTCCAGAAATGTATTTTAGTAGTTGAAGCCTTTTCCTACCCTTCTCACAGAGTCTGTTAATGTGCTTACTACAGTTAATTTCAGTATCTAGTGTAAACCCTAGATAGGTAGGAGTTTTAGTAGATTCTAGTAATTGTCCATTTAGAAAATTTTTTGGCTGATAGTTGAACAAGTGTCTGTTAGTTGTGAAGAGGCAACTTATAGATTTGGTTGTGTTAAAAGCCAATTTATGCTCATCCGCAAAGTGTTGAATTTTCTCCAAGGTGTCGTTGAGTGTATTTTATAGTTTAGTTAAATCCGAATTGTGGTCCCAAACGATAATGTCATCAGCAAAGATGATGACTATTTGACAAGGGGAGACAACTCACTCGATACCAGCCAAATATAATGAAAAGAGGGTGGGGCTCAAAACTGAACCCTGTGGGATTCCTTGATATGTTTTTAAAAATTTCGGACAAGCTGTTCTGACATCTCACTCGAAAAGATATGTTTTCATAAAAACTGAAAGCCATGGGAGTGCACGACCCTTGATATCAAACTCTGAAAAGCATTTCCCCAGTAGCTTATTTTTCCAAACTTTGTCAAAAGCCTTAGTGAGGTCGAGAAATACGGCCATAGTGTGTCTGGAAGGCTTCATATTGTGTGCATCCTAATCTGTTGAACAAAGTAGAGTATTTGGTCGATTGTACTATGTCCCTTGCGAAAACCCATATTGTTCTTGTGGCAGCATGTTACGGTTCATGAGATGAAAAGTAATTCTCCTCAGGATAATTCTCTCCATAAGTTTACACATCATGCAAGTGAGTGCAATTGGTCGATAGCTTCCCAGGCAACTAGAATCCTTATTTGGCTTACGAATGGGAACAACACTCGCAGTTTTCCATTGCATAGGTAATCTGCCCAGTTTCCATGATAAATTAAAAATATGCAGGAGTCTTTTAGTTGCACATGATCCAAGATTTACTATAAATTGTCCATGCATACCATCAGGTCCCGGTGATTTCTTGAAATCTAATTGCTGGATGGCATAAAGTAGTTCTGAAGAAGTAATTGGATCATTAAATAGTTCATGACTGGCTGGAACCCTGCAAGATCTGATTAGTTTTCTGGTCGTTCTGCCAGTCGTTTTGTTCTCCCTTCCTAAGGCCAATTTGCTTTCTTCAGAATAGTAGTTTCCCAATACATCTGCAGCTTTTTGTCATTTACAGTGGAAGTTCCATTGATACCAATGATAGAATTTGTATTTTCCACCTGTGGTTGTATTTTGTCTAGTTTTTGGCTAATCGCCAAAGTCTAGTATTAAGTTTTATAATCAAACTCTTACACAGGTCCTGCCAGTTGTTCTGCTTTATAGAACAATACTCCCGTTTGATCTCAGCATTAATTTTGTTAAAAGTGGCATCTGTGTTATCATTTAAATTATGGCTCTGCAGCAGATGTTCTCTTTTGGCCAATAATTTTTGTAAGTCCTGTGAATCATTGGTGAAAGCTGGTCTTGTTTTCTTATGCTTACCTCTTGATACAGCAGCCTCTGCAGCCGTAAAAATAGAATGCTTAAACACGAACCATTCCTTTTCTAGATCTTCTGTAATAGGGTTCTTCTGAAGCTGTTCGTTTAGGTTTTTCTCAAATAAAGTCCAATTAGCTTTTTTAAAATTCCAATATATATTGTTGTTTCCGTAGGCCTTGACGTCGTAATCCAACTCAATCAAAATAGGATAGTGATCACTTCCAACATAGTCAACAACTTTCCATGAGCAATATGGAAATAAGTCTGGACTAGAGATGGTCAAGTCGAGTGCATCAGTAGTATTATAACTATGAGAACGATATGTGTGGGTTCCATTATTTAAGAAAAGAAAGGCTTTACCATTTGATAAGTTTTCTAGATCCTGTCCCCTATTATTTGCCAAAGCACAACCCCAAGCAGTGTGCTTAGCATTTAAATCCCCAAGAAGGACTGTAGGATTGGTAAATAGTCCCTCCAAAGCATCCAAGTCTAATTTCTGATTATTCGGTGGGTGATACAAATTAAAAATGTTAATGTTATTGTTATGTTTCCTTGACAAAACTGTAATTCCTTGACTTTCCAGACTTTTCCTCGGTGAATTGATCCGGTCGATCCCCTGAAAATACACATCTCTAATTAGAAACATGAGGCCTCCACCGCCATTGAAAGACCTGTCCTGACGGACTATGCTATATCCTCTTAGTCGATGTCTTGTATTTAATTTCGTCTCTTGGAGAGCAATAATTGACACTTGGTGTTTGCTGGCAAGCTCTAAAATCTTATCAAGTTTGACTCTAGAAGACGGAGTACACAGTCCATTTATGTTGCACTGTAAAATGCGAAGTTTCCTTATCTTTCTACACTTGGGGAGACTGTAACTTTTTCGAGCGGAACCCTCTGCCTAAATCTCGCTCGCGTCCCCTGTTTATCAGCGCGACGGACGATGCTGTATTTCTAACATTTAGATGCAACTGATCCATGGCTAAGGGCAAGAAGCAGCTTCAATTTGGAGAGGAACCACGATTGCTGAAGTCTGACTTTTTCCTCCAATTGCCTGCTATGCTTTAGCTGGATGTAATAGGGTGGCCTTCACGCCTTGGGTGGCCCTACCAGGAGTAAAAACACCCGACGTACATCGCCCACCCCATCGAGGGGGCACCCTCCCGCCCCGATGAGGCAGCATAGCAGGACTTGGGAGGGTTAACTGGTGTATTTTCGAAAGATGTTCACATTTTGATGAAAGATTACAACAGAAAACACGATTCAGCTTTAGTTTAATAAAGAAGTGTAAATTTAAATATCAAAGAAAACGTTATTTAATTTATTGTTTACTATTTTACCTGCAAACCAAAAGATCAGTTCTTTTTTGTCGATAGCTTGCTAGCCTGAGAACAGGATCACTATCTACATGATTTGTCATTATGGTATTTATTGACAAAAATTCAATTTCATGCACACGATGTTTACATTTGTTCAAAACCTAACCGGAATACTTGTTCAAGATTTGTTTTATACTTGTTCAGGATTTAATTGACTTATATGATTCATTTCTTGCAAGCGACGCTTACACTTGTTCAGAACTTAACCGCAGTACTTGTTCAAGTCTTGTTTTATCAGGATTTATTTGACTTATATGCTTACATATTTCTTGCACTCGACAAGAAGCTCATACACTTGTTAAAAACTTAACCGCAGTACTTGTTCAAGTTTTGTTTTATACTTGTTCAGGACTTGTTTGATTTATATATTTACAGATTTTTCGCACGCAACATTTACGCTTGTTCAGAACTTAACAGCAGTACAAGTCTTTTTTTATACTTGTTCAGTACTCGTTTGACTTATACACTTACATAGTTCTTGCACACACAATGCTTATATTTGCTGAGAACTTAAAAAAAATACATGTTAAAGATTTGTTTTATAGTTTTCAGGACTTGATAGACTAATATTCTTACAGATTTCCTACATAGGATGTTTACACTTGTTCAAACCTAATCAAAAATACTTGGAAGACATAATTAACTTATGCTTCATTTCTTGTACATGACGTTCACATTTCAAGAATACTTGTTTAGGACTTAATATGTGTCATTCCTATTCATAGATACACAAATTACTGTTTAAAAATATTATCAGTTTTTAAAAACAACTATTTATCAAGCTTTTAATCAAGATATTTTTAGTGTTTTTTTTTTTTTTTTTTTTAAAACATCATTTATATGATGTTTTTTTAAATGATTAGTGTCGAATATAATCGCATGCACAACACTGTTTTTTTAATTTTTTTCCTAAATGAAACATTGCACTAGTATTGTAAAAGTATCATAATTATTTTTTATAACAAACACATTTTTGACTTAAAAAAAAAAAAAATGTTTTTTTCGATAAAGGAGCATGTCTGAAAAATAACATTAAAAAATAGTAATAAAAAAAAGTAATCAAAACTAAATGTATCAAATTGAAAAAATAATAATCTTTTCATTCATCGAAAATTCCTGGTGCAAACATCATTAACGTGTAAAAACAATTAGAAAAAAATATAAAAAACTGATTTCTTTGAAGTACTTTCATCTGATGAAAACAATTTTTTCGAATTCAGCATTTATTTAAATATTTTATTTCCTTAAAATGCGACATTTTGTCGAAATGCATAGGTAAAAGAAAAGCTTTTCGAATCGCGCAATTTATTGTATCGCAAAAGCGTAAAATGAAACGATCATTTGCACATTTTCGCATCATTCATTATTCATCATTTTTTTCTCAGCTGCAATGCAATCAATTGATTCCATCATATAACAATCTTTTTGATTTCTAAATCTCAGATGACAAAATGAAACTGCTCAATTACATTTCCTCGTAATTTGATTCGATTTAGATATTTTTTTGAAAAATGTTCTCATTGCTTTTTACAAATTAAATGTGCAGTTAAATGTATCTTTTTGCATTATAGAGTATTATTTCATTTTTCTTTATTTTTATTATATTGTAGCATTTTTTTTTTTTTTCATGGGAAAAATTTTGGCATTTTATTCTCAGGAGAGAAGAATGTATATTCTTTGACAAGTACATAATAAAAACCCATCACTCAAATTTGATAGCAGACAAGCAGTGTTGTGGGTATTATATTACATACAATTAGTGTTTTGTACTAATGAGAACAACCTGTCACTCAAATCTGATAACAGATATTCAGTGTCATGGATAATGAGACCTCATGAAATTAGCGATTGTCTGTGCGACCTTCACAAGTCGAAAAAATTATTACTGATGGAATATGGACTACACCATGAGTTTTCCATCGTGATTGGTGATAGCCCATGTGCTGAGAAATATCTACTCAATTAGAAGCGAGGGAAGCAGACACCCGCTCTTGACAGATTTTCTTAAAATAAGGTTTTTGAGAAAGAAAGGAGAGAGTTCTGTTGACAAAAGAAAAGAGTTGACAAAATGAAACTGCTCACTTACATTTCATTGTAATTTGATTCGATTTAGATATTTTCTTGAAAAATGTTCTCGTTGCATTTACAAATTAAATGAGCAGTTAAATGTACTTTGCGTCATTAAATAATACTGGTATTTTTTTTATTTTTAATATACTGTTGCAGTTTTCGCATGGAAGAATTTTGACATTTCATTACCAGCAGAGAGGAATGTTGTTATTTACTTTGACAAGTAGATAATAACAACCCATCACTCAAATTTGACAGCAGAAGACGAGCTTTGTTGTGAATAGTTATATTACATGCGATTAGTATTTTTGTACTAATGAGAACAACCTGTCAGTCAAAATCTGATAGCAGATATTCAATGTTTGTATAATGAAACTCATGAAATTAGAAATTGTCTGTGTGACTTCACAAGTCGAAAAAATTACAGTCGGAATATGGACTACACCACGAATTGTTGCATCGTGATTGGTGATAGACCATGAGTTGAAAAATGTTTACTCCAATGAGAAGTGATAGAATCTGACCCCCACTCTTGACGGAGTTTGCTTAAAAGTAGTTTTTGGAGAAGAAAGGAGAGTGTTCTGTGACGAGTCGATAGGAAGTGTTCTTTTTCTTTTTTTTTTTCCTGAAGTGACATAACAGGCCGACCAACTGTTTCCAAAGTGAGTCTCTTGTGGTTTCGTGTATTGTGAAAATTAAGGTCTTTTGATATTCGCGGAGACTCAAGAAATCTCTGACATTGGAGTGAACTTTACTTGTGATATAATCGTGCACTTGTGATCAAATTGTTTTTAATTTTCATTTCTTTGCATAATAACCCTTCTGTCATAAAGTTCTGTATTTGTATTTATATAGTGCTTGTAAAATTTTCTGAAGAAAGAAGATTTACTGAACTGAGAGAAATCTTTAATCAATATATTTTTACTTTTAATCAATATATTTTTTATTTTTAAAAAAAACGTCATTTATATATTTTCTTTTAAATGGTTAATTTTGAATATAATCGCAGGCAAACTATTTTTTTTCTAATAAAGATTAACATTGTAAAATTATCATAATTGTTTTCTCTGAAAAACAATTTTGATTTCAAAATATAAAAAAAACTGTTTTTTTTCCATAAAAAACATGTCTTAAAAATGAGAGTCAAATTGAAAAAAAAATCATAATAAACATTTTATTCATCGAAAATTTCTGGCGCAAACATCATTAATGTATAAAAAACAATTAGAAAAAAAAATACAAAAAACTGATTCCTTTTGAAGTACTTTCATCCGATGAAAACAATTTTTTGAATTCAGCATTTATTTAAATATTTTATTCCCTGAAAATGCGACATTTTGTCGAAATGCATAAGTGAAAGAAAAAGCTTTTCGAATCGCGCAATTTATTGTATCGCAAAAGCGTAAAATGAAACGATCATTTGCACATTTTCGCATCATTCATTATTCATCATTTTTTTCTCTCAGCTGCAATGCAATCAATTGATTCCATCGTATAACAATCTTTTTGATTTCTAAATCTCAGATGACAAAATGAAACTGCTCAATTACATTTCATCGTAATTTGATTCGATTTGATTTTTTTTTTTTTGATGCAAAAATGATCTCGTTGCATTTTACAAATTAAATCTGTAGTTAAATATACCTGTGCATCATTGAATATTTCTTGTTCTTTCTTTATTTTTAATATACTGTTGCATTTTTTTTCAATGGAAGAGTTTTGGCATTTCATTAACAGGTTTGGTTTGGTTTGTCGTTCTACGGTCATCTTATGCACACTAAAGCTAAACAGACCTGAACCTACAGTTTAAAGTGGATTCTGAACCCCTACAAGCATCGCCGGGACTCGAACCCGAAACCTGTGGTACCGAGCGCCAGAGCGCTAACCACTCGGCCAACAGGCCCCTTTTCATTAACAGGAGAGAGAATGTATATTCTTTGACAACCCATCACTCAAATTTGACAGCAGATAAGCAGTTTTTGAGTCGTTATACTATATAAATTAATGTTTTGTACTAATGAGAACAACCTGTCACTGAAATCTTATAGCAGATATTCAATGTCATGGATAATGAGATCGCATGAAATTAGTGATTTTGTCTGTGAGACCTATTATTACAGATCGAAAATGTGGATTACACCATGAGTTGTTCCATCGTGAATGGTGATATACCATGAGCTGAAAAATTTCTACTTCAATGAAAAATGAGGGAAGTTAACACAAAGGGAGGTTTTCGGAGAAGAAAAGGGAGAGTTCTGCGACGAGTCGTCAAAGAGTGTTTTTTTTGTTTTGTTTTTTTCTGAAGTGATAGAACAAGTCGGAGTTTCCGCCTGTTTTGAAAGGGTTTTACATAGGATGCAGCATCATTACTAATTAAAAATGTTTTGGAGTTAATTTGAAGTAGCTTTTTCGGTATTTTGAAAACAATAAGCCAGTTGCTAATTGCTAATTTAGCTAGAGAACTGAAGAGGTTTTGAATTGAGAAAAGTAAGCTTCTAAAGAGAGAAAAATTTCTGAACTGAAGAGTTTCTAAAGAATGAAGAGCTACTGAACAAAGGATTGAAGAGAGAGGGAGAAAAAGGGAGTGGACAGTCGAGTGAAGGGTTCCAGGCAGTACGGAGGGTACAAAGACTCTTAAACGAACTTGTTTTTAAGATGATTTTGTAAATATTTTTATATAATTTTTTTGTGCTTTATGTGCTGGAGTTATGCAGTGCTGTCTTTGCAAGAAAAAAGCAAGATAAATCTGACAAGTGATACCAAACCGAAAACTTCGAAATCTGTATACCGGAAAGTTCTTCTGTGCGATTTGAGGATATGGGAAACTTCCAGATCCCCACTTGAGAAGGGCAATTTCAAAAGTAAGCACAGTATAATCCTATCTAACGCTGGATCCATTACATATGTGCTATTGCAAATGAAAATCGCCCAAAGCCAAATTTACTGATATTGTAAAACAACTTTTTACCAAATTCTTCCCAATCATGAACAGACTCTAACTTGAACCTCTACTTATAAAAAAAATTCCTATCTAATCAATACACTTCAAATTGCAGGAAATATTGAAAAACTAAAAAATAATATTTAATCATGTAACAAACTAAACAAACAAATTATTTTTTTCAAAACACGTTTATTTAAACTTAAAAAAACTCTTTAAAAAAAACGCTTTTATCAGGAAACAACGAAATTTATTTCTCCGTCAAAAGGAAAAAAAACAAGCTTGCGGTTAAAAATACTCATTCTTTTTCTCTTAAAACGCTCTGATACAAAATAAAGAAATACGCCAAGAAAGACAAATGGTTTATTGAATCTCGTAGTGAAATCTAATAAAGTAGCAACTGTGTTGAAAAAGAAACATTATGCAGTAATTACACTTTAATTAATAAAGTGTGAGTAAACAAGACAGTAATTATGCTCTATCGTGATTGTCATGTAACAAATGCACTGTTTCAATGGAGAAACAGAAAATCCCTTTTATTCGTCGCAATAAGTGAAATACAGCAATTGGTGCACAGAAAGGAAGCCAACAGCGATGTAACCTGACGACGAATGGAAAGGACACCTGTCTGACCTTTCCTTCTCTGTGATCAATAAAGAGGGCAAAGGAAGAAAGCAAAGATTTCTTGCTGATAAAAATTATTAATTACTTGTAGCTGATTATTATTTTTGGTATTGTTACTAACTAATAAAAATATTATTACGACAAATAGTGTAATAATTACAATTATATATAATAAATAATAACATCATTATCAAACTTATGGATTTATATATAAAAACTTATGGATTTATAACTGCTTCTAAGCAATGGAAGGATTTATCATTTTTAAGTTTAAGAATATACTTAGAATGTTACCTTCTTTGATGGCTGTTACAAAAGTAACAAGACTCTTGTCCAACAAAATCACACCTGCATTTCGCTTGCACAAATCGCACGAACTATTTCCCATTGCAATTCCTACAATAGAAATCTATTGCTCGATACAAACAACAAAATCTTTGACTGTACAAAACATTTTTTATCTTGTGTGAATCGTTTTGTATGAGCAATGAAAAGAATAGTCATGAATTTTTATAACAACATTGTAAGTTGGCAATTTTTTAAAGACTGTGACTGAATTTATTGTATGTAACGTCATTGTTGTTTATGTTATAATGCATTTTTAATTACAGGATCGTATATTATTAAAAGGTCTTATTTACAATCATTAAATATGAATTGATTTCTCTTATTTTTATTCTCTTTATTTTAAGGACGAACTAATTTTTTAATGAGAAAATGCTGCATGGTAGACAGTAAGAAAAAGATGGGACGAAATTATACTTACAAAATAACCCAAATAATGATTCCGTTTCACATCTGATAGTTTATAAAATCCACTACAAATAAAGTTAAATTTGAAATATTCAGACACTAGTCTAACCAATAATCACGTAGCATGTTTGTATAATTAATATTCATTGCATTTGTGAGACAATAATGATCTGCATGATTTTTATGTCATACATTCTTAAACTTGCTTTTATTATATCGATAATTTCCATTTATTGTTGATTACAAATAAAAAAAAAAATAAGACCGCATGAGTCTCCTATTGTAATCAATATAAAAAAAAAAGATATCAAGCTCCTTAATAAAAATGGTAATTACATCACTCTCCAGTGGATTCCATCATATGTTGGAATTGATGGAAACGAATGGCAAAAAGGAACATCTTCTATCCCTCTTGACCCTTTTAGGAGAACTATACGGCATCAAATTAAGTCATCGCATATTATTGAATTATTATCTAACACCAAAGGAAAAGTCTGGGAGATAATAGGGGATGACTGGAAAAAATTGAGTGGAAAAACACGCAAAGTGACTATTGCTAATTTTAAATTAAGAACTGGACACGACTTCCTGTTCGAACATCTGGCCAAAATAGGGATTGTGACTCTGATATATGTGTTTTATATAACTCTGATATATGTGGAAAATGAATAAGACCCATCTACTTGGTACGAATATTTATGTTTACGATGTTCTTAAATCTAAACTTTATCTAAATCTTAATATCTTTATATCATATATCTAATCTAAATCTAATCTTAAATCTAGTCCTTTAATCTTCGTCACAAAGCATTAAGCTAAATTATAATGTAAAATTTTAACCCAAAACATGATTCTTATTATGATTTCTTTTTTTTTATAATTAAATAAAATTAAAAATAATATATATATATATAATTAAAAATAACAAAATAATAATAATAATATAATTAAAATATAATATAATAAAAAATAGACATTCATTGTATTTTGTCATATAGATCAATCCGCTATCTCCAGTGTGTTAAATCTATTACTGTCACTACAAATGCAAGCGGCAAACTTTCTTAAAATACTTGCCTATGTCTGCTTGCTTCAACGCCTGGTAGTCTTCCACCTTCCTTCCGTAATCGCCACGCAATGATTTATTCTCTGCAAGAGCTGAACGATGCGCACCTTCTGGTTGGGTATTATTCTTGCCAAGACTATTTCTTCGTAGGCCGTCAGAAACTCGATCAGTTCTTCATCGCTCAGGACCTCGAGTTCATCGCCATAGATCACCACCGCTTGGACAGATCTAAAGTCAAAGTGATCAGGCAGTTGTTTTACATGGTATCAGAATAAAGTAAGGGAATATTTAATGAAGAAATGTCAAGAATCATTGTGGAATCTCTATACACTTAGAAACCAGTAATACTCGCATAAGAATTTTTTTAAAAGTCAATTCCTACTTTTTTTCACTATATTGCAGTAAGACCTTTATAAATAATTTTCCTTCAATTTTTTTAAGTTAGAAAAATTATCTCTCTATCACACACACTTTCTCTCTGACCCATACAAATTTTCCATCTCTCTAATTATTTCACATATTTCATTTTCCATTTTGTTTCCTCCTTGACTCAGACTAGAACCCAGAATGAAAAAGGAATCCGAAAAAGAAATTTTTTTCCAGCGATCTACACGCTTCGCCACTGACGGCATTTATTCCTAAAATTATATCCTGCTAAATATCTTAAATAAAAAGAAATTTTTTTTTCCCCATATAAAACTAAAATTAATTAATTAAATTTAATTACTGAATCAATATTTGAAAAAACTGCATTAACATCAAGTGTCATCCACTACAAGTTTCAAAAAATGCATTTGAACTTGAGTGGATGAATAAAAAGTATTTTTGACGATGGAAAATTTGAACAAGATATATATAGGGAGAGTGTGCAATAATAGTAGGAATTGAAAAACAAGTAATAAAAAAAAAATTTTTTTAAGTCAATTCCTACTTGTTTACACTCTACTGCAGAAAAATCCTTTGCAAAAATTTTCATTTAGTTTTTAAGTTCATCTGGCGCCATCTATTGGTAGATATATGCAACTTAAACCTAAAAAAAACTAAAATTAATAAATTTAATTTAATTAAAGAATTAATATTTGAAAAAACTGTATTAACATCAAGTGTCATCCACTCCAAGTTTAAAAAAAATGTATTTTAAATTGAGTGCAGGAATAAAAAGTATTTTTATTGACTATTGAAAATTTGAACAAGATATATATATAAGGAAAGTGTGAGCTAATAGAAGGAATTGAAAAATAAACCGAAGTAGTTAACCCTTATTGAATTTACCGCTATTGATCACCACTGCTTGGACAGATCTAAAGTCAAAGTGATCAGACAGCTATTTTACAAAGCATCAGAATAAAGTCTTGCTATGTTAACGGAATATTTTAATGAAGCGATGCCAAGATTCATTGTAGAATCTATATACACTTAGAAAATAAAAATAAACCTAAGTAATTAATCCATAACGAATTATCTCAAGTATACTCGGGATCTCGTATTTGTATCTTTTCGAAACACCACGAGCCATCTCGTGGGAAGGTTAATTTTTAATTCTGAACTAAAGGAATATTTCGGATCATCTATTATATATAATTCCGTGTCACGACGTTTGTCATGAACTCTAAAACTGACAATCCGATTTTAACTTTTTTTTTTTAAATGTGTGTTTTGTTCCAACTTGAGAGATAGGATAGTTTTTATTCAGATTTTTTTTTATTTAAATGCAAAATCGACGATTTTCATATTTCGTCATTTGACGCAACTAAAATTTGCGAATTCTCATCCGATGGACGTAATTTTGAAAGTACACTCAAAATACAAGGTCAGGTGTACCATAAGATCGGGTCGCTGATGCCAATACCTAACGAAGAGCCAAAATTTCTTCAAATTTATTTTATGGGCAGTTCTGAAGAACGTGTGACAACTCGATGTCAGTATAATTGTATCGAACAACCAAGTACAAAGAGCTATTATAGAATTGTTGGATAATCTTTTAGAATATCATAACCAACTTATTAAATTATTTAACGAATTTATTTATTTTGACGAAAGACAGATCAATAAGAAATAGTGTTCATCGCTTAGTTCTTAGATAAATGAAAGTAATGATTATTAAAAATTAAATTTGGTAAAATAGTTATAAAACAGTGTTAAAAATCAACATTATCTACCTCATTCATTAAATGAATAAAAATTAAACATTTTCTATTCGTTGAAGCTTAATTTGAACTTTTCATCATTCTTTACCAATCACTTCCTTAACAATACCAATTATTTTTTTTTGTTCTAATGCAGCTGGCAAACACTTAGACAGCTTGGTCTTGGATGCCTTAAGGCAAGCTCTGCACAGACGTACTCATTTTGCATTACCCAGGGGGCACGTGTAACTTGAAGATAAGCCGCGATAATACGCGGAGTAACAATGCCCCCCGCAATGCTCTACGATCTTATTAGGACCGGGACCTACGGTTTAAAGTGGATTCCTAATCACTACAAACATCCATGGCACCACCGGGACTCGAACCCGAATCCTGTGGTACCGAGCGCCAGAGCTCTAGCCACTCGGCCATTCAGTCCCAAATTAAATACTAGAAAGGTTGGTAAGTGGGTGCGTGTTTAGTGCTTATGACCGCATGCATTTAATTTTCTTAATTTGTTCAAAAAGATCAATACTTACATTTCTACAATAAAAATAAATAAAGCATGATAAAAATCTGTTGATCACATTTTAAACGATGTGCATGTTCAATTTAGCAAAAAAAAAAAAAAAAAAAAAAAAAAAAAAAATTGATACTACTTTTAAGAAAAATGATATTTTAAGGGCTAAGCATATTGCATTAATACTTATAAGCAAAACAAAATGCTGTTTTTTTTTTTTTGTTTTTTGCCATAGATTTGTATTTTATTATCTGATGATTTTTAATCGTTTTTCATCATCTATTCATATTTTAGTTTTATGATAACGTATTTTACACATGCATACATAATTTAATTGGCCTATAATTATAAAAATGCATTCCCTGTGAAAGATGAGATAAATTAAACGATAATTGCTAAATAGTAAAAATAAATATTAATTAAAAACAAGAATTTACGTATCTACAAAAAGACAATTTACATATCTACTTGCAACCAAATAAAAAAAAAAAAAAATCTTAACATTCACCATATTACGACAAAACATATTTCTCAGCCTAAGACTATGTGCAAATTGTTGTTTGAAAATTATTCAAAAATGGATAACTAGTTATAATTAAGGAGACTTGAATATATTTATCTGATTGCCAGATCTGCTTTTAAAGAAGACAGGCCGTCACTTTACCCAAACAATTTTTTCACAAGACAGGATAAGGCTACCTGTCCTACCTCTAAATATACTGCTATTTGGAAAAAAAATGAGAAATGACACCGAAATTGTGGCTATGCCAATTAAATCCACCCCACCTAAGTCATGTGTGCCAACATGTCTGCCATGGATTACTTGTTGGCTTTACTTTGGGCTTTTAAAAGAAGCTCTTTATAATCGGCATCCCAAAACATTGGATGAGCTGGAAAATCGAGGAGGGCTGAAAAATATTAACCTTGATGTCTTAAGTAAACCAATCTATCTTGAAATTAAGATGGAATAAGATAATTTAACAAAACAACTATCATACTGAACATGTTAGAAAATAAAATTATCTTTGTTTATATTTATCTATCTATATAAACATATATATAACTGCGAATCCAAAAGCAGATGGCATGTTTATGGACTGCGATTATTTTTGACTGAGAATTGGGTACTCTACCGAGAGGACTTTTAACTTTGAACTTTGAACTTAGCAGACGGGAAGACATCAGAGCAAAGTTGGCAGGAGATGGTTGATGACATGGCGGAACAACGGTGATAATGAGTGATAATGAGCGTTTTATGCTAATCCAGATAGCTAATAATGTTAAATTTTATGTTACCAAGCTGTAAATATAGCTGTAGATAGTTTGCAATAAATGTAATGCAAAAACGAGCAGCCGGTTCTTCTTTTTTTTAAACATCCCTACACCCCACCCACATCTATATATACTTACATACATTATATATATATATATATATAAATATATACATAATGTTCAAAATTCCCAAATTCCAAATTCAACTGTCATCATCATAATGGTGAAAACTATGGAATTTTAACTACAGCTTCAGATTTATTTCATAGGCACGTAAAGTTATTCCACTGGATTTTAATATTACAAATGTAAAAAATTAATGGAGTTTGCAGAAAAATAATGCGAGCAAAGCGATTTAATAATTGGATTGAGCATCCAAAATAATACAAGTGATACCTTAAATAATGAAACAATAAAGAATCATTTTTGGCTGGCTTGTGTAACGACTAAAGCATTGACCAGTAAGGCATTTGAAAATGAAAAACATGAATAAGACTTTCTGAAGTAGATTTATTGCAAAAATATCTTCCATGTGCTACTATTTCAAACACCGGAGAATCCTGGATAACAGTAATCGAAGAATCCTGGATAATGAAGCCTTTCAGCGTGGAAGAAGGTTGAGTTCCTTTTTTTTAAAATGCAATTCTCTTTTAACTATGTTCTTTTGTGCCTTATTCGAAACAAACACCATTATTACAGCTTAAATATTTGTTCCCAATAAACTAAATCTTTCCAAGAATAAAATAAATATCTTATTTGAACGACCAATTTCTGAATTTACTTTCATGCACAGTTTTTAGAGTGGAATGTGAATATAATATGGACGATTTAAACCATTTTTACGAAAACATAGTTTTTATTACTTGTTCAGTATGAACTGATGCAACTTTATCCCATTCGGTATGATTTTATACTATTTTACTTTTTTATTTAGACGAAAATTAATTGTGTATGATAAAATAAATCTATGTTAGTTAAATTTATGAATTTCATTGATTTATTTATCTATGAGAGTTAAATTTAACTCAAAATACAATTTATTTAAGGTTAAATATAACTCCAAGTGATAAAATACATAATTGAAATCTATGTGATTTATATAGAAAATTTTCGTAAAATACAATTCATTAAAAATAATTATAATTTGATTTAATCTCTTAAAAATAAATTAACCATAATGCTATTATATTTCCAAATTGTAAGATCCCAATCTATGGAATGGGAGGAGGACATTGATTTTTATTTATCGTTAAATTAAATTGAGCAGAAGATTATCTTTGAAAGGTTATATCCGTTAGTTAAATGAAGTGTAACTTTGAAAACTACGTATACTACGTAGAAAACTACTTCGACATATTTATCAGCTTATATATAACCTTTAAAACATTTTCCCTTAGAACACGTTTTTAAAAATAAGTGTCCCTTCTCATTTATTATACTATCTTCTCACTTATTCTTCCACTTAAAAGGTTTATGACACATTTATTTTAAAAATAAGAAAGCAGTATGCAATCGCTCAGTAACAAACGTTCTGGTATTAAATGCCACAGATTTCGGATTCGAGTCCGAACGGTGCTATGGATGTTTGTGGTGGTTCAGAATCCACTTTTTACACGGTAGGTCTCGGTCTAATATGACTGTTGGAACTTGGGCGCAAGGCTGACAACACTATCCAGTAAAAAAAAACATCTCCTGTCTCGAAATCTGACAGTAGGCAGACAGCCTTGGTCAGCATAGGGCTGTTGCGCAAATGAAGAAGAAGAAGAAGATTGGTTTGTCGGCTCTACAGTAATTTTTGTGCACACTTTGGGGTAATTAGACTGGGACCTGCTGTTTAACGTAGATTCCAAACCACTCACAAACGTCCATGCCACCACCAGGATTCGAACCTAAAGCCTGTGGTACCAAATACCAGAGTGCTAGCCAATTGGCTATTAGGCCGCAGAAGAAGAAGACGCAATTACAAGGAGTTTGACTTTTATTGAGAAAAAATGTCCTTGCATAGAACACCGTAAAAACGTAGTGAAATACAGAAAATGAACCTCTAATTAAAAATATTTATTAAATTTTAATTTTTAAATAGGAAAAAAATTGTAGATAAAAAGCATACCTTCCTATCCTTCATAAAAATATCGTACCTTTCATAATAATGTATAAATCTTTCATAATTTTCCAGAAAAAAAAAAAAACATAAAGATGATGAACTTTCAAAGAGACACAAAGAGGACACAAAGAGTACGTGCCATTACTCTAAATATGCAACTTCGCGAAATACAGAAACGCAGGTTTAATATGATCGCTTTAATGTGTCTGACTTGATTCTCACCCAGGCTCAACTTCTTCCACCGATATGTGTAGTCTCTCGGCCAGTTCATCTCTTGTTTCGCTGTGCTCGCTGATTATTCCGACTTGTCGGGCGATCGATTTGGCTGCTATGGGATGGTTTCCGGTTAAAAACAGGACCTGCAATATTAAGGGATGTAAATAAAATTACTGCAATTTTTTAAAAATAATATTTATATGCAAGAGATAAAGTGTTGGTGAATCTTATTAAATGTAAAAATAAACAAATTATTTAAATGTAAATATAACAAATATTAAATGTAAAAATAAGTTTCCATAGCAATTTGAGATACTCTTATTTGTTATGGAAACTTTACCAAGAGGACAAATAGGAAGTGTATGTGATTTCATTCATTAGATAATCTGTCATAAAAATATTATTAATGAGCACAATGAAAAATTTATTGTTTAGTTTATTCTTGTAGGTAGTTTTAGATCCAATTACAAACTACTGTATGTGGGGTCTGTACGCGTATAGTACACGTGTTTCTTGAACAGAGGAAGTTCAGTTAGACAAACGAACCTATATGCGAGTTTATAGGTGCACATATATCTCCTAAATGGAAAAAAACTCAATTAAGCAAGCGAATCCATGTACCATATAATGAACATGCATCTCTTAAACTGAGAAAACTAAATTAAACAAGTTACCTATATACGAACTCATATAGTTGGCATGTATTTCCTAAAATGAGAAAACTGAATGAAACAAGCAAACCTATATACGAACTCATATAGTTGACATGTATTTCCTAAAATGAGAAAACTGAATGAAACAAGCAAACCTATATACGAACTCATATAGTTGGCATGTATTTCCTAAAATGAGAAAACTGAATGAAACAAACAAACCTATACGAACTCATATAGTTGACATGTATTTCCTAAAAATGAGAAAACTGAATGAAACAAGCAAACCTATATACGAACTCATATAGTTGACATGTATTTCCTAAAATGAGAAAACTGAATGAAACAAGCAAACCTATATACGAACTCATATAGTTGACATGTATTTCCTAAAATGAGAAAACTGAATGAAACAAGCAAACCTATATACGAACTCATATAGTTGACATGTATTTCCTAAAATGAGAAAACTGAATGAAACAAGCAAACCAATGTACCGATGTATATTGTTCACTCGGTCTTCGGAATTGAAAGCTGAATTAGATAAGTTAATCTATCTGCGAGCCCATATAGTTCACACGTATCTCTTAAACTGAGAAACGGCCTCATGGCCAATTGGCTAGAATCTGGCCATTGGTACCACAGTCTTCAGGTTCGAATCCTGACAGTGGCATGGATGTTTGTTACTGGTTCGGAATCCACGTTAAACTGTAGGTCCTGGTCTAATTAGCCCAAAGTGTGCACAAAATGACAGTAGAGTGACAAACCAAACCTAAACGGAGAAAATGCAGTTAAACAAACGAACATATGTACGAGCCCATATTGTGTCTCTCCTAAACTGAAAAAAAAAACTCAATTTAACAAGTGAATCAGTGTACTGGTGTATATTGTGCAGACGGGTATTCTGCACTGAGAAAGCTGAATTAGACAAGCAAACCTAACCGAAATTTACTGTATACCCTGGTATGCAAAATTTATTAACTATAAAGAATATCCATTGTTTTTAAAAGGTGGATGAAAACCTCTAAGATAAAGATCCTTAGGAGTTAGTTCGAGGGAAGAGTTAGTTTCAAACTGCGGTATGGCCAAGAATGCCGAGTCAACAGAGTAGTGTTCTTATTGCTAAATCATAGGTTAGCAAGTTAGTTAATGAAAAAAATCATGGCAGGTTCAATATTATTATATTTTATTTTATTTCATACCTCTTCATCGTATCTAGGGCTGTCTAGCCCCTTACTTGTCATAAGGTGAGGCTAGTAAATATGATATAATAAATTTTAATGAAAAAATAATCGTGTGATTACCGAAAATTTTCCATAATTACTGGTAGGTAGGGGTACAGAGGAATTTAGTTAGTATTTCAAGGGTAATGTATCTTGGGTTCATCAACTATTTTTTTCTCTTCTACAAAATTTATTAAATTGATGATTTACCATCTGCTAAATGATTTATAAAACATATTTCTAAGCCACAGAATTTAAAATTGTTTAAATGTATCTTTACGATGCCATTCCCATTAGTAGACAAATAGTTGCATAACGGAATAGTTCACCAGTTTCTCTACAGGAGCAGAAACTATATTTTAAAGGGCTAAATATTTTGAGGTATGTTGGGAACGGACCATGACCACTTAATATAACAACTTCTCTAGAAAGAAATCTTCAGTTTTTGAGACTTTGAATACGATTTTGAAAATGTTTTGGTCTGTATTATCAAGACTCCTGTCTTACTGTTAATACTCTGATAAATAGATACTTAAGTCCCTTTTGGGAAATAAATTAGATATTGAAGAGAAAGTTGCATTGCCCTTTAAAAGGCTTGATTTAGCAGTACTTATTGCTAAACTATATCCATAAAAACTATACTAGCTTAACTATACCAGCTTATACCATACTCATACTTATTACTTATTTAGCTGTCTGCGTTCTTATTGTCAAATAAAGTAAAAGAACTTAGTCATTATTTAAGAATTTCCGCTCGATTTTTCTGGCGATTACATGAGGGGTTTCAAGATTAAGGATGGCAGATATTCTTAATTGGTTGTCTGTCCAAATAACTATTGCAATGCCTAGAGTTTTAAGGTTATTTAATACTAAGAATAATATACTGAAATAAAAAAAAAATGTCGAGATTTTAATAATTAAGAAATGAAAAAATCCCCTTTTACAAGAAATCGATTGTCTTCTTAAATATAGAGTGATTATAATTAAAGTTCCACATTCAAAACGCTGTAAAAAAAAAACCACTCGTCACAATGATTTCAAATTTGAACAGATGATAGTTGAAGAAGGGGAAAACGTTATGGCATTAAAAAAAGTTCCACCTATTTTCCGCACAATTTGGTATGGCCTAGCCGTGTTGGATGGGCTTTCCACCAACAATTTCATAACTATTGAATGACTTGACAACATGAAAGTCATTTTTTTTCGTTAAGAAACCGAAACAATCAAGCCCATTGGACACTACAGTTTGTTTAATGTGCGACTCATGTCAAATACGTTGTCATTTCGATTCAAAATATCACTGGCAGCCGAATTCACATTTTTTATGCCGCTTACAGCACCATCTATTAATAAATTTTGGAAATTTTCGATGTCGTACTATTTCCCCCTTCAAGTATCTTCAGCTCACATTTGAACTCATTATGACGAGTGGTTCTGTTTTTTACAGCATTTTGTAAGTGAGACTTTAATTGTAATCACCCTGTATTTCATAATTAAAAACTCCGCATATGGAAATTTGTGTATAGTTAACATACCACACGAGTAGAGGTCTTCGACATAAAAACCTAAATGAGTAGCCAAGAAAAATTAAAATAAAAATTTTCTCTCAACAAGAAAGAAGAATTTTCTCTCAACAAACACCCTCCAAACAACCAAGATTGATTTTTGAAATCAAAAAAAGATATCCTTTCGGAAAAAATGCCGCAAACAAGATTAGTCAAATGTTAAGGAATTTGCTTGATTAAAAAGAAAAATAATATTTGAAGAAGGCTAGTCATTATGAAGGGAGGTCATGGGGTACTGTACAAAAGAGCACGTTAGTCATTAGGCCCTACCTCTCCAGCATGGATGATATTAGAGGGCAGTTAAAGGTTTCTTTGGGAAGATAAATGTCAAAAGAGGCTTGACAGGTTAAACGTAGGTTATACCTGCGATAAGCTATATTTAACTTTCCTCAAATCCATAGAAAGTTTGTTGAAGTTTAAAAAATTTGAAAAATTTGAAAAAAAAGTATTTTATTATTATTAAAACGGAACAGTGCTTCCTCGTACATATTGGCAATAACGCCTCCTGCGGCGATCAGAAGAAATGGTCAGTTGGGTTCGAGACTCTCACCGGAGATGTTTGGTTTCTCGTTGTACGGTTTTTTTTTTTTGCACTCGTTAGGCTAATTAGACTGTAACCTACTGTTTAACGTGGATTTCGAACCACTAACAAACACCCTTGTCACTTCTAGGATTTGAAACCAGAAGCCTATGGTACCAAAGGCCACAGAGCTAGCCATTTGACCATCAGGCTCAATTGGGTAACTGGCCATCATGTAAAAGAATGGAGTCATTATAGAAGAGTTTGTGCTCGATTTCTCTGGCGATTATATGGTGGGTTTCAAGATTAAGGATGGCAGATATTCTTAATTGGTTGGCTGTCCAAATTGATATTGCAATGTCTAGAGTTTTAAGGCTATTTAATACCTAAAATTACTGTACCAATAGAAAAAATGTCTAGATTTTAACAATCGAGAAAAGAAAGAATCCCCCTTTTACTAGAAATAGATTTGCTTGTTAAATATTTCAAAATCAAAAACTTCCCATATGGAATATTCGTGCATAATTAACACACCACACGAGTAGAAGTATTAGACATAAAAACCTAAATGAGTAACCAAGAAAAATTAAACTAAACATTTTCTCTCAACAAAGAAAAAAAAAAAACCCACCCTTCAAACAACCAAGATTAATTTTTGATATCAAAAGAAGACATTCGTTGGAAAAAATTGCTGCAAACAAGATTAGTCAAACGTTAAGGAAACATGCTTGCTTGATAAAAAGAAAAATCATTTCTTGAAGAAGGCAAGCCATTATGGAGAGAGGGGTCGTGGGGGTATTGTACAAAACAGCTCGTTAGTCATTAAGCCCTACCTCTCCAGCATGGATGAGATTAAAGGGCAGTTAAGAGGTTGCGCTGGGAAGATAAATGTCAAAAGTATTAGTCTTCTGCGAAATTGATTCACACACAAAAAAAAAAAAAAATAGGCTCTTCTAGAAAAAAATTTGTTTTTTTTTGTTAATCTTGTGATAGGGCGTAAGTGTTAAAAAAAAGAAATGCTTAAGAGATTAAGAATATTTTATAACTGGGGTAAAAAAAAGTGTGATGATAAACTGTTTAATTAACAAATGATAGTGGCTATCATTATTGCATGATGTGGCTTTTTAAATGAATTCAAAAATTAAGCCATTATTTATGTATTTTGTTATTATTTTTAAGATTTTTGTTAAATAAAGGACTTTTAGAATGAATTAATATATGCTTAACTTTCATTTAAGTTTTTATGAGTTTTTTCATTTGTGATTGACATTTTTGAAAACTTTCTGCGCTAACCTATATTTAACCTATAAATAGCTGTGTTTGCGGTACGCAGATATGCCCTCATGTCCATAAATTAAGGATAATGAAGTTCAGGCAAAGAAAGAGACAGAAGCAAAACAAATTTGACTTATTTGTAAAGTCTATTTATTAAACAAAAGGAAAAGTGCAAAAAAAATGCTATATGTTTGACATAATTAATAAAAATTGCGATTTTTACTCCCTGGAGCAAATTTCAAAAAAGAACCTATTTTACAAAAAACAGTATAACATGGTTAGTATGATGGTTAATATGGAGTATGTCTCCCGGACGACGCAATGCAGGCCTTACAACGCCTAGGCATGCTGAGTATCAAATTATCAATCTGATCTTGGGGAATATTGCACCACTCATCAAGCAATGCCCTCGAAGTTCCGGTTGACAGGTGGGAGGGTTGACGGGCTGCAATTCGTCGGCCAAGCATATCCCACACATGCTCTATTGGATTCAAGTCCGGTGAGTATGCTGGCCAATCCATACGGGTGGTATCCTCCAATTGAAGGCATTCGTCTACAATGTTTTCACGGTGAGGCCGGGCGTTGTCATCCATAAACAGAAATTCAGCACCCATGGCGCCCCGAAACAAACGTACATGTTGTTCCAGAATGACATCCCGATAGATGTGGCCTGTCATCGTTACACTCTGAACATGCAGGTCAGTTCAGGAACCAAGAATAATTCCTGCCCAAAAAGAGCCATCCTGCACCACCGTAACGGTGTCGTTCAATGGTGTTCTCTTGGTGGTAACGGGTACCTGGCGCTCTCCATATGAAAGTCCGGCGAGAATCAGATTGCAAACTAAACCTGGACTTGTCGGAAAACATCACACAAGACCACTGTTGCGGTGTCCACAATGCATGCTCTCTACTCCAGGTTAATCGCAGGCGACAGTGAGTTGTGGTAAGTGGAACACATCTGACAGGCCTACGAGCATATAGACCAATGTGCCCTAAGCGTCTGTACACGGTCTGCCTTGAAACTGTCGTACCGATAGCTGAAGAGAGCTGACGAAACAGGTCTGATGCTGTGCTCCGTCTGTTTGTTTTGGCAGTAACTGCTAAATATCGGTCCTCCTTCGGCGTTGTAACTCGGGGGCGACCTGTGCTGTAACATCTACTCACATTTCCATCATCTTGGAATCGTTGCCAAAGCCTGGAGATGACACTCTGGGCTATTCCAAATTCCTCGGATACTTCCAGCTGGGTACGTCCACATTCCAGTCGTCCGATAATTTTACCACGTAAAAAATCATCCAAATGCTTCCTTTGTGCCATAACTATGCGGTTATTGCACTGAAAGGCTTTTAAAGCGCTTGTGAAGAATTTTACATCTTTGCCACCGTTCCTTATATACCCCTCTCTTATACTCTCGTCATTGTGACGTACTATCCGCGCCATCTTGTGGTTTCCTGTAATTTGCATATTCTTCTTCAGTGTAATTTGCATATTCTTCTTATGTGTGTGATAATTCTACAGGTGAAATTTTTATTTTAGAGGTCAATTTCTGTGTGATTCTGAATTATCCTTAATTATGGACATGAGTGTATTTCATTTAATATTTTTTTAATATCACGGCGTTAATTTGTGCTTTAGTTAACTGTGGCTTTTATTCATATCTTTTAAATTTTTATCAATTCAATAAATTTAATTTCATCTCTACCTCATTATCAAAATCAGTTTTGTTCACTCTTTCCACAAAACGAAGAAGGAGAACAGATTCGAATGAATTAATACGTTCGATTAGCGAACATCAAGCGTTTCCCCTTCGATTCTCGTAAATAGTGCAGCCATGGTTTCAGAAGAACAAAAGATCCGCGCCATCTGGTGGTTTCCTGTAATTTGCATATTCTTCTTCAAGATGTGTGTGATAATTCTACAGGTGAAATTTTTATTTTAGAGTTCAATTTCTGTGTGATTCTGAATTATCCTTAATTTATGGACATGAGTGTAGGTTAAATATAAGTTAATAGGTTATATAGGTTAATGTTATATATAGGTTATGGGGTTTATATAGGTTAGATAGATTAAATGTAAGTTATACCTGCGATAAGCTATACTTAACCTTCGTCAAACCCATAGAAAGTTTGTTGAAGTTTGAAAAATTTGAAAGCAAATATTTTAATATTATAAAAATGTAAATGTGTTACCTCTTATACAGTGGCACCCCCTCACTACAAGAACGCCCCCTGCACCGTTCAGGAGAAATGGTCAGTTTGATACGAGACTCTCCCCGAAAAGAATTACAGCGCAATCACGCGCTCCTGTTAAGAAACCTTTAGTTTATAGTCTCTCCCCCTCAAGAGGAAGTATATTTAGCGTAACTCTGCGTATTAGTTGGCCTATAGCCTCTAATCCAGACAGGAAGTATAGTTAGTGCAAACCTGCACTTCTTGGACTTAAACCTGCGCTTGTGGAGTCTGCCAGCCCAGAAATGGAGTCAATCAGCGCTGTTGCCCAGAAATGTTTAGTTATCTGTCATATCGAGAGGAAATATATTTAGAGCATCCCAGTGTATTAGTTGGCCTATAGACTCTCATCCGGAAAGGAATTATATTTCGCGCACTCTATGCATATCCGAATTTCGGTTTTCGGCTTAGAAGAGGAGTTCTTCCACGAAACTATAATTATTGTCTTTAAATATGTTAAATAGTGTATGTCTCTAATTGTATGCGTGTGATGTTTGTGAGTCTGTAAATAAAGCTGGGAGTTCTCCAACATGTGCCTTAAATATCTCAACCCAACCACACCCAGTAGTAATCTGGTTGCCCTAACCTACACATCACAATCTGGCGACCAACACGTGACCCTTGTGAGAAATGTTACGAGAAAGCGGAAAAATACTTCCAAGATAGAATGTTAGTCTATTTTATGATACAATTTACGATTGTAGACAAGTTCAGAATATTGTTGACTGCTATGTATATCTGTAAGCAATATATTTGCGTTATTGTTTGTCTGTCTCTATTTCTTATAACTTTAAAATCTTATAAGAAATATTGAAAAGAATATATAAAATCTTATATAAATATATTATATAGTACTTGGAAATCTCATCATTCTGTATAAAAGCCACAAAGAAAATTTTCATTGAAGTTGTTGAAAGAAAAGGAATTTTTTTTTTACAGAAAAGTCACCGGTGATTTCAATTTTAAATTAAAAAATATCACAGATTCCTGTAAATTTGCTGTAAGGTAAAAAAGCACTTCAGTTACCGAGTTTTTTTTTTCTTAAAAGAAAAAAGATAAAATTTTATGAGAGATGTACGTAATAAGAATGAATATCTTTTTGGCGAAAGATGTATACATAATATATGAAGTCACTATACATAAAACTTCAAAGAGTAAATTAATCTGCTTGGAAGATTTGAACTTTGATTTTTCAAAGACTTTCATGTCTTTTTTGAAAAGAAATATATATATACATCTGTACAAAAGATTCTTTTTGAAACAAATGCCAAAGTTAGTGCCTTTTTTTATTTTTCAAAATTGTAAACATATGCTCTTTTTTTGCAAAGATAAAAAGTAAAGGAAATTTTATTTTAAAAATTTGCTGATTTCTTAATATAAATAACTTTGTCCTCAAAATAGCATTACTTAGAATAATACATTTTGTTTATTTCTGCCTATATTATATTATAATTCTTACCCCTTTTATCTGTAAAGTGACGGTTTTGGACCCCATTATACTAGAATAATATTTTTGAAATATATAAAATAAAGTTATAAAGTAAATTTTTTCAATCAAAAACAATTAAAATATCGTATTTTTCAATAATGTATGCTTTTGTCTCTCAGCGTAATAATAATAAAAAATAATATAAAATGTGGGGCAGTTGAAATTTTATCATTAAGAAAAGGTTTTATTTATCTTATATAAGAAAAGTTTACTGCACTAGATATAGACAAGATGGCTATAGATGATTGTATAGATAAGGTATACAAGTTAGTACAAGATGGTATAGATAATACAAGATGTTATGGACAAGATGGTTATAGATGTTGGTAAAGACAAGATTGCGATAGATAATGGTATAGACGAAATTGCTATAGATGATGCTATAGACCGGATATGCAAGTTGGTACAAGATGGTATAGACAATACAAGATGATATAGATAATGGTATGGACAAATTGGTACAAGATGATAGAAGATGGTATAGACAAGTTGGTACAAGATGATACAAGATGGTATAGACAATACAAGATGATATAGATGATGGTATAGACAAGTTGGTACAAGATGATACAAGATGGTATAGACAAGTTGGTACAAGATGATACAAGATGGTAGACAAGTTGGTACAAGATGATACAGATGGTATAGACAAGTTGGTACAAGACGGCTATAGATAATGGTATAGACAAGATATAAGTTGGTACAAAATGACAAGATAGACAAAAGATATACAAGATGGTATAGACAAGATGGCTTTGCATATCATGCTAACATGCAATTTTCGAGGCCACTAGAATTATTTATCTACGTTATTATGTGACATTTTATGTTTATTATTTACTTTATTACTTTTAAATTTCATTGAATTCTATAATTGCAAAATTTAATTAAAAATTACTGAAAATAAATTGTTTTTCTCTCATATCTGAGTTTAAGAACCTCAAATTGAGCCATGAAGCTTGGCTAAGAACCCGTAATCTACATAACCTATATTTTTGTATATATTTTGCTACGATTTTAGCTTGCAATCCAGAAATTAAAAATTTAATTAAAGATAATATGCATGAATAGTTTTTATGACTTCCAAATTTATTGCGAATCATAAAATTTCTAGAGCTGGTTTATACCCCTGATCAACATCAGCATCAGATCAAACACATAAACTTGCGGTTTACAGGTCAAAAGGGAAAGAAAAAGTAGTTCAGTGACCAGAGAACCTGGTCTAGAGAACGAGATTTGATTTTGGCAAAGGAAGACTATCGGAAGCGGAAATGCCTTCCGGAAGGACAGCTTGGCATATTGAATAGGATGCTTTTTTTTAACACCGATAGCCTTCATCGTGCAGTCCAAATATCGATAGCAGACATTGTATCGTAATCGAAAGCCTGCCTGTTCGTTTTTAAGCGCACGCTTCTAGTCGGAATCGAACTTTTGTGTGTTAATATAATAGTATATGATTATTACTGATGAAGTATGACAAAACTTCTATAGCAGGGCTTTTAAACCAAATTTTTTTTACTGATTCCTTTTGTCAGTATGATAAGTAATATAAATAAAATGAAGACCATACATTTTCTTTTAAGAATAATATTTATAAATATATAAAATAAAATTAAAATAAATTAGTTGAATTAAAAATCAATAACAGCGTGATCATCACTAAAAGACTGAAGAATTTGAAAAATTCAAAAACTCATTCGTTTTCAGTCTTTTTTTTTCTTTTTGTAGGATATAGGGCATTTTATGAAGATTAAAATAGCTGCTTATGATGCCAAGCAAAAAAAAAAAAAATAAATAAATAAAAATAAATTAAAAAAAAATTGAATTTTCTATTTCAATGAAAAATCAATTATTCAAAGTTACAGAAAATACCGGTAGCATTTTAATGTCAAGAGTCATAACATGATTCACCACCTAATCACTCGGTTTGAAAGAATTGCAAAAAAAGTTATTTTAGCTTTAATATTTAAATAACATTATTTTAATTATACACTGAAGTGACAAAAAAGTCATGGGATACCTCTTAATACCGTGTCGGCCCTCCTTTCGCCCGGCGAAGTGCAGCAACTTTTATTGGCATGGACTCAACAAGTCGTTGGAAGTCTTCTGCAGGAATATTGAGCCATGCTGTCTCGATAGACGTCCATAATTGTGAAAGCGTTGATGGTGCTGGATTTTTATTGGTAAAACAGACCTCTCGATGATGTCCCATAAAAATGCTCGATGGGATTCATGTCGGGCGATCTAAGTGGCCAGATCATTCGTTGGAATTGTCCAGAATGTTTTTTTCAAACCAATCGCGAACAGTTATGGCCCGGTGACATGGCGCATTGTCATCCATAAAAATCCATCGTTGTTTGGGTACATGAAGTCCATGAATGGCTGCAAGTGATCTCCAAGTAGCTGAACATAAGCATTTCCAGTCAATGTTCGGTCCAGTCGCACCAGAGGACCAAGTCCATGCCATGAAAAAAAAGCCCACACCATTACGGAGCCACCACCAGCTTGAAATGCCTTGCTGACAGTTTGGGTCCATGGCTTCGTGGGGGTCTGCGCCACACTCGAACCCTACCATCAGCTCTTACCGACTGAAATCGTGACTCATCGGACCAGGCCACGGTTTTCCATTCATCTAGGGACCAACCGATATGCTGACGTGCCCACGAGAGTCGCTGCAAGCGATGTCGTTCTGTCAGTAAAGGCACTCGAGTCGGTCTTCTGCTGGAATAGCCCAAGAAAAAGCCAAATTTCTCCGCACAGTTCTAACAGACAAGTCCCTTTGTACGTCCCACATTGATTTCTGCGGTTATTTGAAGCACGGTTGCTTGTCTTATAGAATTTACGACTCTTTGCAGACGTCGCCGGTCTTCGTTAAGTGCAGGCGGTCGAACTGCGCTGTCCATGGTGGGATGTTATGCCTGAAATGTCATACTCTCGGCACACTCTTGACACAGTGGATCTGGGAATGTTGAATTCCCTAACGATTTCCGAAATGGCATGACCCATGCGTCTAGCTCCAACTCACATTCCGCGTTCAAAATCTGTTAATTCCCGTCGTGCGGTCGTCATCACGTCAAAACCTTTCACATGAATAAATTGAACAGAAATGAAAGCTCTGCGAAAGCACTGCGCATTTATACCTGTTCTACGCGATGCTACTGCCATCTGAAAATTTGCATATTGCTATCGCATGACTTTTGTCACTTCAGCGTATGTCACTCAGTATTCTGCGACCACTCTATAGTAATAATGCACATACTATTTTCTATATATATTAAAAATTTTATTAGAAAACTTGCAAATTCCAATGTTGTAAAAGTTTATGTTAATTGAAGTATGTCTTAAATCAATTTTATGAAATGAATCATTGTTATTTTTATTGGTAAACATAGATTTGCTTTTACTGTAAATTTACAGGATAAATGTCAGATTTAATTAGAAGGCATTAAAAATAAATAATTTTTTTCTCTTCCTAACTCAATGACCCCCTGAGCTCCACCCCCTGGATAAAAATCTATGTTCTGAAATCATAACACTTTACATAATATTTTTAAGTTATAAAACATTGCTTTAGAAAGAATTTCTTTAAAAATTATTCGTTGTAGTAAACTATTACGAAAAATGTGCTGTAAATGATGAAAACCAAATTTTTCTTCTTTCTTTAAATGTTTTCGTAAACAAAGGCTACAAAATGTGTAATTTTTTCATTTTATCTAAAAAAAAAAAATTATGTTAGATTTTTTTATAGTTAATTATATTTTAAACATCTAATATTCCTGTTTTATACTTTAACAGATCTAAAATCTTAAAAAATATCAAGGTGTTTTATTTTGGTTGCGAAATTCCTCCATTTCAATAAAAATAATTAATAAATTATTAAAATTATAAAATTATTATTTTATAAATTATAAAAATTTTTAAAGAATTTTATTTTAATATTTTAAATATATTTTATTATAATTTTCTTAAAAAAGAAATTTTGGCTGTCACATAAGGTTATTGATATTCGAAACACAAAAAACACATAAATAAAAGCATATTTAAATTATTAAAAAATGAGAAAAATATACAATTTTAAGTACATATCATTAATTATTAATAAGTATGAAAAAATATGCATAAGAAAATATCTTGTCAATCTTACTGAAAGAAATATTCAAACGATCATTAAAAATTTAGCAAACGATTTTCAAAGATTTAGATCGAACATCATTTCACTTCACGCAAACCCCTCGAGTGAAACGCGAACAAATTACTGATTGCACTAAATTAGATTCCAGAATATAACACATCATCGAAAAACAAAGCAAACAAGCTCCGGGCTCTAATTCCAAACAACTGAAGATGGTAACAGGTCGCCAGGTAATTCTGATTTACTATCTCTCTCTCCCCTCTTCTATAAATAAGCAATACGCAATAGACATCCAAATGCCAGAGAGCCAAAAACCTTTACTCACACCATAAAAGCCACACATAAAACCCGCCTAAAATCGAATTTAGCTGCTCTGAAAAGCAATGTTTCACGCCGAAAAATCTCCTCACTTTGATTGAATATCTGAGGAATAATCGATTCTCTGTTATTGCTGGCATTCAGAGATACCGAACTATGGCAGTGCCGGAAGCTTGTTAAGGCACAGCGTCCTGGATCATTGATGAGGCACTTAGCTATGCTTATTATCAGTTTTAAAAGATGACGGTGGCACTGGAGGCAAGATAACACGCCATCATTTGACAGGATGATATGGAAGGTGATGTCGGTTTGGAATGTTTCTTTCGCCTGTGATAGAATTTTGGATGGCTATAGATTTTTCCCTGCTTCTGTACAATGCAAGGTTCAATTTTTTGTTATTTATCTTTTGATGCAATCATAGTTTGATGATTTTTAATTTTTTATTTGTTGTTGGTTAAGTTTAATACATGCGTTTTGTATTATAGTCGGTTGATCGATTTGACATTTTCAAGTGCATCGAAATATTTGATCAGTTTTTGAAAATTCATACTATCCGTATTTATATGAAGTAATATTTAAGTCTTGTGTTTATTACATGCTAATAAGTCTTGTATTTAATTCATGCAGTGCTTTTCATGTTCCACTATAATATCTCTTATGTACTTAGTCAATGTTATTAACTATCTGTAATTATTTGATTTTAATGTTTTTAATTTTTGACATTTCGTAGATTTCCGGCATATTTTGTGGAAAACTAGTTTGTCATTTTCTAATGTATTGAAACATTTGACCTGATTTTGAAAATTCACTATATGAAGTAATATTTAAGACTAGTGTTTAATACATTGTAATGAGCTTTTCATATTATTATTTATTAATGAGTATGAAAAAATATACAAATCTTAGTAAAATAAATATTCAAGCGATTTTTAAAAAAAAAAAAATTTAGCAAACGATTTTCAAAGATTTAAATGGAACATTATTTCTCTTCCCGAAAATCCATGGAATGAAATACGAACAAAAATTAATGATGGCACTAAATTAGATTTCTCATATTAACCAAAAAGCCTGTATATTATTCACCCCCTTTAAAAATACACAGCAAACAAGCTCCGGGCACTAACTCCAAACTGCTGAAGATGGTAACAGGTCACCAGGTAATTTTGATTTACTGTCTCTCTCACCCTTCTATAAATAAGCAATACTCATCAAAGAGCCAAAGAGCCTCAAAAAAACCTTTACTCACACCATAAAAGCCACATATAAAACCCAGCCGAAAATCGAATTTAGCTGCTCTGAAAAGCAATGTTTCACGCCGAAAATCTCCTCGCTTTGATTGAATATCTGGGAGAAATCGATTCTCTGTTATTGCTGGCATTCAGAGATACCGAACTATGGCAGTGCCGGAAGCTTGAAGCACAGCGTCCTGGATCAATGATGAGGCACTTAGCTATGCTTATTATCAGTTTTAAAAGATGACGGTGGCACTGGAGGCAAGATAACACGCCATCATTTGACAGGATGATATGGATGGTGATGTCGGTTTAGGATGTTTCTTTCGCCTGTGATAGAATTTTGGATGGTTATAGATTTTCCCCCGCTTCTACACGATACAAGGTTCTACATTTTTTTGTTATTTATCTTTTGATGTAATCATAGTTAGATGGCTTATTTTTTTATTTGTTGATGGTAAAGTATAATCCATGCGTTTTTATATTATGGCCGGAAGATCGATTTGACATTTTCAAGTGTATCGAATCATTTGATATGTTTTTGAAAACTCATTATATCCTTTTTTATGACGTAATATTTCAGTCTTGTGTTTAATACATGCTAATAATTTTTCATATTCTAAAAATGAGTACCTCTTATGTACTTAGTTACTATTATTTTCTGTGATTATTTGATTGTAACTTACATTTCATAAGCTTTGCAACATATTTTGTGGAAGACTAATTTGACAATTTTAAGTTCATTGAAACATTTGACATCTTTTTGAAAATTCATTATATCAGTATTTATATGAAGTAATATTTAAGTCTTGTGAGGAATACCCGCTAATAAGTTTTTCATTTTCCAAAATGGGTACCTCTTATGTACTTAGTTAATGTTATTTTCTGTGATTATTTGATTTTGTATGCTTTTTGCGGCTTACTTTGTGGAACACGGCTGGTTTGAAGTTCAGCTTATCAACAAATATAATTTTCGGGTTCACATAGAATTATTTTATAAAAATATTTTTTTAAATACTTTCATTTTTGCAATAGAATCGATTTATTTTTCTTTTATATTAAAAATATATTTTAAAGTTATATAAAAATAATTTACATTTGATCTTGCTGTATAATCTAAATACTAAATTTCATGGAACATAAAATAACATTTCACGAAATATTTGCTATGTTACAGAAATTGATTTATGCATAGTGATATTAAGCAATCAATAAGAAAATATATAATTTTATTTTGCGTTATGGACTAGGCTATTCATTTGCTATTCTATATAAAAAGAAAAATTGCAGAAAAGGATTATTGACCTCTGCAACTACTATATTATGTATTACATTTATGTGTCTTATGGGAAAAATCCGTAAAATCTCCAAAAGCAGTCTGATTGTGGGAGAGAGGCCATTTCTGTCAAACTCTCCATCAAGCTTCCGTTCTTCAGAAGCAGTGACTTTAACCTCCAACGAATCCGAATACTCTCTCTCTTGCCCCATAACTACATTTATTACTATTACCACTACGACACCACACCACATCACTGTGACTAGAGCTGAGTTGCCCCTTTACAGTTTGCGATTGATCTGGGTGAGTAGTCTAATTGGGCTCTGAAACCGGGGAGAATGACATGAGATGTCACATGAGACCGGGACCTACGGCTTAAAGGTGATTCCGAACCACTACAAGCAACCATGGCACCACCGGGACTCGAACCCGAAACCCTGGGCTATAAATCAGACAATTTTAAATTTAAAAGCAACTATTTAGGAATTATTTTTTATACTAATTGGCGAAATGAGCCTGATGGCCGAGTGGTTAGAGCTCCAGCACTCGGTGTTAGTGGTTTCTGGTTTCATGGTGCATGGGTGTTTGTAGTGTGTTCGGAATCCACATTAAACCTTAGTTTGAGATCTAATATGACTGTAGAGTTGGGCGTTGGCTGTCAACTCTACACAGAAAAAAAAGATAACATCTCCTTTCCTGAAATCTGCCAGTAGGCAGACCATGGGTTTGTTGCGCCAGTAAAAAGAATTAGTCAAATAATACGTAACTTGAATAAATATACTCATTCATAGATTTCTTAAGTTTAGTAAAATTATAAAATTTATTTAAATTTTACAAAATAAATTAATTAATAATTTTTCTATTTTTATTCAACTTTATCAATAATTATTTTTCACTGAAATTTTTAACTGTATGATTCAAATTAATTAACCTGCTTACTATTAGCTTACTAAACCTTATACTGGTATAGTACTAATGCTGGTACTTGGTAGTAGTAAGTAGTTGTAAGTACTAGTACCCGTACTTACTACTGATTTGAATACAAATTACTTAATAACATTAATTCTACAGCTATCTTTATTCATCAGTTTAATAATTTTTTAGTCATAAGGTATTTATATATACAAATTTGTTGCTAATCGATAATTCTTTCAAATGTATTAATCATTTAATCAGAAATGTATGCAAAATATAATTTTTATTCCAGATAGATTAGTTTATTAATAACAAAACTTTTTTTTTAAAGTTTCCACATAACTAATTATTAATAGCATTAACATTTTTAATGAATTCCTTTTCTTCATGGTTGTATATTCTGTATACTAAAACGTAAAATACATGAAAATAATACATTTGAATTAAATCTGTAAAGAAAAAAAAAAAAAAAAAAAAGATTCTAAAACTTCTTACTTAGTAAATTCTTTTAGTAAGAACATTTCTAAGTTTGTTTTCGGAAGTTTATTATTTTCCCATTTGTCTTCATTAAAAAAAGCCTTCGTTCAGTCAATATTCGCAAAGGTTTAAGCAAATATTTGTATAAAGAACTAAATTAATTTGCTTAGAAGTTAATTCAGAGGCCTTTATTTTTGTAGCACAAATATTAGATGTAGTAAAATATGTAAAAACATTTTGGATTTGATGTTTGATGTAGTTGCTTAACGTTTTAATAATATTAGTACTTAATTTAATTCTAATGTTCTATTGCTGATTTTAATTTACTGCCATTCTTCAGCAAATAAAAATGTCCCACTATATTAGTTTTATGAATCGTCCATTTAATGCTGGAATTTTTAAATATTTATATTTCTTTTTTTGCAGAAAATGTGGCATATTATTTGCATTGATTGAGAAAAATTTCTCAAAAATAGGATTTTCAATCTTTATCCTATTTTCTTTAAAGATAAAGATAAAAATTAGGAAAATTTATGTTATCATGCATATATGAATATATATTTAAATAGATACTCAAAATATATGTAAAACCACTTCCATGAAAAAAATAATCAGTTTTAATAAAACTTACATGACATTTCAAGTATGTGAATGTTAAAATTATATAGTGATTGAATTAGATGTAATTCAGTAGTCTTTTAAAGTTAAACAAAACCAAATTTACTATTAAACAAATTATTTTATCATTTGAAAAATAAATAAATTCATAACAGGGATTTTTATGCATTTATAATACGCTACAGCTGGTGTAATTTTCGATAGCAAATTATGAATCTATAGATTTTGTTTTTGTATGATTTTTGGGTTAAAACCGAAAGATTATTTTTTAATATTTTAATTCTTTTATTGTATAATACATAATGAATTATTAGTACAGAATAAATAGTTTCAAATTTTTAAACATGGAATACCGTTGCAACAAAAATTCTTATCGTATGTGATTGATAAAGTGATATACCGTAATTTTTAGTTTAAACAAATTCAAGTTATGGCTCGCTTTATTTTTTTTGTACGACATTATCCACATGCATGCGGTCTAAAACAATGTTTTACTAACTGGAGAATTCTCCTACATACATAAAAACAATATAAAATTTTTATATATTTTTACAATACTTTATCCTATTTTCTTTGACGCCAACTAGTTTGAGTTTAGTTAAATGAAATTAAAACATCGGATAATTGGAATTTTTCAAGTGTTTAATTGAAAAAAATAAATGAAATGTAAACTGAAGAAAAAAAAATATCATGATTTAAATATTTAAATTAAATGTTTCGATGTAGGTCCATTTATATGAGAAATTTTCAAGAAATAAAAATTTAAATATCCTTATGAAATGAACTTTTGAGTATACAATTTCTTAAAAGGTCCCAAATACAAATTGTTTGAACATACTTAATTAAAATATGCCCTTTCTACATGTCAGTTTCAAATAACACTTTTGATTTATAGCCAATAAGTTCAGTAAATATTATTTTGATAGCTCCATGAACGACAAAGTATTTATTCATTAAAAACGATTCCAAATGTTTAAAGAAATGATAGTAAGAATGAATTAAGCCTGGCAATACAGCGAATGTGGGAGAACCTCAAATAGCAAATCATTAAATTTTTAGAGTTAGATTTGTGAAATGGGAGGTCCTGTGTCATCATGGAGAAGAATAACGCCTTTTCTATTCACCAAATCTGATTTGACAACAATTTCTGATGCAAAATATCAATTTGTTTACAGTAATATTGTGCACGAATTATTTAACCTATTTCTAGGAGTCTGAATGGGATTTCCTCTCCTCCCATTTGATTTCACCCAAAATGCCAATACTGTCTTCTTCAGTATGGTGCGTACTTAGGCTTTTCAACTGCATCCATCCACTTTGCTGAGAGCTTACGATTATCATACAGTAATTCTTTTTTTATCACAAGTAATGATTTGGTTCAAAAAGGAACAATTTCCTTGCTGAATATTCAACGATGGGCACATCTGCAGTCTCACAATTCTTGTCTATCTTTCAACTCATTTGGAATCCATTTGTCTAATGTTACCGCCTTTCCAAATGCTGTAAGATATTTCTGTGCTTACTCCCAGATCAATAGCAAGTTCTCTAACAGTTATTTTAGGGTTGGCTTCAATTTTTGTACATTACAAACAAAGTACGTTTACAAGTTATCCAAGCGGCTCATTTTCTCTTCATGTCTACTGATTTGAAGTACACAAATCATCATATCGCTGTGGATAAATCATCTGTATCATTCTCAAGTGCAATAAACATTAATAATGTTTCTGTATTCAAGTTTGTTTTCATAAAGAAAAAAATTCGTATTTTGTGAGATTCATGTTTCTATTTGAACATTTCATTTCTAATTCATTCATTTCTAAGCAATAAATGAATTAGAGAATGCATTTCTAAATAATAAAATTATATTTAACATTGGTTGATATATATTTATAGGATGGTAGTTAGTACTAAAAAGTTAATTTCTTTTGGATTTGGTTTGGTTTGTAGCTCTGCAATCAATTTTTTTTGTATATTTTAAGCTAATTAGAACGGGGTCTGCAGTTTAACGTGGATTCCAAACAACTTACAAATATCCATACCTCTACCAGGATTCGAACCTGAAACACCAAACGCCAGAGCGCTAGCCAATCGATCACCAGGCCGCTTTTCTTTTGGAACACCGAATATGAATAAAATATTATTTTCTCTCTCTCTATGTATATATATATATATATATATGTGTGTGTGTGTTTGTGCACGTGTGTGTAGGCCTAAAATTACGAAAGAGCTGTAAGAGAAGAAGAAAATTCGAAGAGAGAATGGAGAACCATGCACTTTTTTATAGCAAAAAAATCAGTTCAACAATAGATATAAACATAACACGTTATTACAGGAAAACAAAATTAATAGGATATAAATCACATAATCGAAGGTACCATGCAATGGAGCCACCACAGCAGTTCCTCCGAATTCGAAATGCTTCTCAGTACAATCGTATGTCTGAGCGTCCATTCCCGTTAGTTAGGTAATACACGGAATGAATATCAGCCAACTCAGCGTTGGGAAAACTATGCTTGTTGACCCCACACAATCAACAGTGTTAATGAGAACCCATAGTATTTACCTAAATGGTTGGATATAGCGCCGCCTATGTACTTCCAGCCATAGTTTCCTGCATCATCCTGATTCCTATCAAAGTCCTACAACTACCTTTATAGGACTAGAAGTGGATTTTACATATGAAATATGGGAAGGTATTTTTTGAGTATATGGGAAGGCTGGAGTTTACAGGTGAAATTCCGGTACACCTTATATATTTATAAACAAGCACAATAAGGGGTATACTCATGTTTCCCACAACAGTTTGGAACGTATACTTTTAGGGGACCATATCTTGACTACGCGCTCTCCACCCTTCATCGTTCATTCCAGCTGCAGCTTGGTTTGTTTGTTTCTCTACGGTCATTTTTGCATACTTTGGGCTAATTAGATCGGGATCTACAGTTTAACGGGGCTTCCAAACCACTAACAAACATCCATGCCACCGCCACGATTCGAACCTATAGCCTGTGGTTCCAATGTCCAGAGTCCATCTGCAGGACTTCCCAACATTGGTATTTATCGTTCGCACCCCCTGACATACTTAAATGAAATATCGTTCTGCTCTAACTTACTTGTTGGGTTGTGAACCTATTTCTTCGGAAACAAAAAGTCAACTCGCTATAAATAAGGTCGTTCCAGGCATATTCACAAATAAAAACAATGTATTCATAAATAAAAATACATAAATATTTACTTAAGCTTCCTGTACTATTCATAAACACAACAGTGTATTTTGTGAATATGTAGAGCATATATAAACAAAGAAAAACTTACATAGATATAGCAGAGCCCATTTTTCCCGTCCAGAATATAATCGTTGTTTGCAGATACTTTGTTATTCGAGGGACGGACATAAATTCACCTTCTTTCTCAATTCTCCTAAATAAGAATATGGAGCTTTTGAAAGAAAAGCTGTAAACGACAAACAAAATCTCCTAAAGTGTTTTTATGGTGCTTCCTATGAAAAAAAGGGATTCCACCAAAAGTTTCTTAAACCTTTCCTTCAGAGAATTCCGTTCCCTAGACGGAAATAAAAAACAGGTCTATCCGATCCAGTCTTTGGAAAATTTTCACACTCTGCCGTATTCTGCGAGATCTATTGTAGGAATTTCTAAAGAATTTCACACGTGGATATAAGGTTATGAATCTTTATAAGGATGGGAGGAACAGAAAAAAAAAAGAACTTTTAAGGAAAAATAAAGACTTTTTACAGTGAAAACGAAGGAAATATTATTCCGTCCAAAAACTTGTTTGTGTACAGCTTTCGTTTTAATTTTTAACGTTTTTGTAAATGAGGATTTTTGTGTGGTTGTAAAATTACTATGTATTCTTTCATTTATCGAATCTTTAATACACGATGGTTTTTTTGATGATGAAGGAAGTATTATTCTGTTTAGAATAGAAATTTCTCCCTGATAGCCAATTGGCCAGCACTCTAGCCTTTGGTACCGCAAGCTTCAAGTTCGAATTATGGTGGTAACGTGGATATTTGTTAGTGGTTCGGAGTTAAGCTACGGTCTAATCAGTCTAAAGTGTGCCCAAAATAATCGTAGAGCGACAAAACCAGCCAAATCTTTAATTTGGGTGCGTACTTAGGCTATTCATCTGCATCCAGCCACTTTGCTGAGAGCTTACAATTATCACACAGTAACTCTTTTTTATCCCTGTAAAAAGGTAAAAAAAGGAACAATATCCTTACTCAACGACATGCAAATCTGCAGCATTTCAACTCATTTGGAAGCCATTTGTCAAATATTCTCACCTGCGCTGCGATGTGTCATGAAGGTATTGATGTGCTTACTCCCAGATCTCCTCTGTTCTTCTGCGACCTGATGGCAAATTGGCTTCTAGTAGTTGGTACAACAGGCTTGAGGTTTGAATCCTGGCGATGGCATGGATGTTTGTGAGTGATTAGGAATCCACGTTAAACTGTAGGTTCCTGTCTATTTAGTCAAAATGTACAAAAAACAATCATAGAGCGACAAACCAAAACCTTCTTTCTCTCTCCATTTCAGAAGTAGGACTTTCCAACATCACTATTTATCATTCGCACTTCCTGACATACTTAAATGAAAAATCATTCTCCTCTGACTTGCTTGTTGGGTTGTGAACTCAATTCTTAGGAAACAAAAATTCAACATGGCTCTAAATCAGGTCATTCTGCCCCATGCACATATATAAAAACAATGTATTCATAAATAAAAATACATAAAGATTTACTTTAGCTTCATGTACTATTCATAAACACAAAAGTTTATTTCGTGAATGTATAGAGCATAAAACAAAGAAAAACTTACATAGGAATATCAGAACATATTCTTTCCGTCAGAATATAATCATTGTTTGCAGATAGTTTATTATTCGAGAGAGGACATAAATTCACCTTCTTTCTCAATTCTCCTAAATAAGAATATGGAGCTTTTGAAAGAAAAGCTGTAAAATAAAAACAAAATCTCTTACAGTGTTTTTATGGTTTCTTCCTATGAAAAAAAAAAGATTCCACCAAAAGTTTCCTAAACCTTTCTTTCCTTGAGAGAATTCCGTTCCCTAGACAGAAATAAAAAACAGGTCTATCCGATCCAATGTTTGGAAGATTTTCACTCTCTGCCGTATTCTGCGAGATCTATTGTAGGAATTTCTAAAGAATTTCGCACGGGGATAAAAGGTTATGAACCTTTAGGAAGACGTGAGGAATTTATAAGAAAAAAAATAAAGACCTTTACAGTGAAAACGAAGGAAATATTATTCTGTTCAAAAACTTGTTTGTGTGCACCTTTCGTTTTAATATTTAGTATTTTTGAAATCGATATATTTGTGTGGTTGTAAAATTATTATACATCTTCTTATTTCTCGGAATCTTTTAATGAAAGTACTCTATAATCAGTTTTTCTTGATGATGAAGGAAGTATTATTCTCTTCAGAAGTTTGGCAGCCTGATGGCCAAGTTTCTAGCGCTCTGGCCTTTGGTATCCCACGCTTCAGGTTCAAATCCTGGCCGTGGAATAGATGTTTGTGAGTGGTTCGGAATCAAATTTAAACTCTAGGTCCCGGTCTGTTTAGCCCTCGTGTGCACAAAATGACCGTAAAGAGACAAATCGAACCATATTCTCTTCGGAAAATTGGCGGCCTGATGTCCAATTGGCTAGCGCTCCGGCCTTTGGTACCACAGGCTACATGTTCAAATCCTGAAGTCGGAATGTATCTTTCTGAAAACCACGTCAAACTGTTGAAACCGGTCTAATTAGCCTAAAATGTGCAAAAAAAGATCGTAAAGCGACAAACCAAACCTCCGTTCTTCCTTCAATTCAGCTGAAGGACTTTCCAGAACCCATATTTATCGCTTGCACCTTCTGACTTACTTAAATGAAAGATCGTTCTTCTCTGACTTGCTGGTTGGGTTGAGAACCCAATTCTTCGAAAACAAAAAATCAACTTGCTCTAAATCAGGACGTTCTAGACCCATTCACATAAATAAAATCAATGTATTCATAAATAAAAAATACATAAAGATTTACTTAAGCTTCATGTACTATTCATAAACACAACAGTATGCTTTGTGAATATGTATAGCACATATAAACAAAGAAAATCTTACATAGGAATAGCAGATCATATTTTTTCCGTCCAGAATATAATCGTTGTTTGCAGATACTTTATTATTCGAGCGATGGACATAAATTCCCTTCTTACTCAATTCTCCTAAATAAGAATATAGAGCTTTTTGAAAGAAAAGCTGTAAACGACAAGCAAAATCTCCTAAAGTGTTTTTATGGTTCTTCCTGTATATAAAAAAAAAAAGGATTCCACCAAAAGTTTCCTAAACCTTTCCTTCAGAGAATTCCGTTCCCTAGACGGAAATAAAAAACAGGTCTATCCGATCCAATCTTTGGAAGATTTTCACACTCTGCCGTATTCTGCGAGATCTATTGTAGGAATTTCTAAAGAATTTCGCACGTGAATATAAGGTTATGAATCTTTAGAAAGACGTGAGGAATTTATAAGAAAAAAAAGACTTTTACAGTGAAAATGAAGGAAATATCATTCCGTCCAAAAACTTGTTCGTGTACAGCTTTCGTTTTAATTTTTAGCATTCTTGTAATGAAGGGTTTTGTATGGTATTTAAATTATTATACATTTTTTTTGTTTCTCGAATATTTTTATATAGGAACTCTATAATTCGTTTTTTTGATGATGAAGGAATTATTATTATCTTCGAAAATTTGGCAGCCTGATGGCCAATTGGCGACCACCCTGACCTTTGGTACCACAAGTTACAAATTTGAATTCTGGCGGTGGTGTGGATGTTTACTAGTGGCTCTTAATCGGGTGTTGATGGACGGGTGGCTAGCAGTCCGGTGCTCGGTACCACAGATTTCGGGGTCAAAACACGGCGGTACCATGGAGGTTTGAAGTGGTTCGGAATGCACTTTAAACATTAGGTCCCGGTCTTATATGACTGTAGAGCGTTACAGAGCACAGTCCGACTTCTCTCACCCACATAATTCTCAAACTGTAAAGGGGCAACTCAGCTCTAGGCACGGTGATGTGGTGAGGTGTAGTGGTTCGGAATCCAATTTAAACTGTAATTCCCGATCTATTTAGCCTAAAATGGGCAAAAAACGATCGTAGAGCGGCAAACCAAAATCTCCGATCTTTCTTCATTCGAGAGGTAGGACTTTCCAGCATTCACATTTATCATTCTCACCCCCTGTGAACTCAATTCTTCGGAAACAAAAATTGAACTCCCTATATATAAGGCCGTTCTTGGCCTATTCTCATAAATAAAAAAGCATAAAGATTTACTTAAGCTTCATGTAGTATTCATAAACACCACAGCATATTTCTTGAACTTGTAGAGCATATATAAACAAAGAAAAACTTATATAGGAATAGCAGAGCATATTTCTTTCGTCCAGAATATAATTGTTTGCAGATACTTTATTATTCAAGCGATGGACATCAATTCATCTTCTTTCTCGATTCTCCTAAATAAGAATATGGAGCTTTTGAAAGAAAAGCTGTAAACTACAAACAAAATCCCCTAAAGTGTTTTTATGGTTCTTGCTATGAAAAAAAAAAGGATTCCACCAAAGTTTCTTAAACCTTTCCTTCAGAGAATTCTATTCCCTGGACGGAAATAAAAAACAGGTCTATCGATCCAATCTTTGGAAGATTTTCACACTCCGCCGTATTCTGCGAGATCTATTGTAGGAATTTCTAAAGAATTTCGCACGTGGATATAAGGTTATGAATCTTTAGAAAGACGAGAGGAATCTTAAAGAAAAAAAGACTTTTTACAGTGAAAATGAAGGAAATATTATTCTGTCCAAAAACTTGTTTGTGTTCAGCTTTCGTTTTGATTTTTAGCGTTTTTTAAAAATGAGGAATTTTTGTAAAATTACTATGCATTTTTCATTTATCGAATCTTTTATATAAGTTTTTTTTTGATGAAGGAAGTATTATTCTATTTGGAAAATTTTCGGCCTGATTATGGCTACCACCTTGGCCTTTGATACCACAAGCTTCAAGTTCGAATTCTGGAGGTGACGTGGATATTTGTTAGTGGTTCGGAATCCACGTTAAACTATAGACTACTGTCTAATCAGTCTAAAAGAGTGCACGAAATAACAGTAGAGCGACAAAACCAACCAAATCTTTAGTTTGGGTGTGTACTTAGGTTATTCATCTGCATCCAGCCACTTTGCTGAGAGTTTACAATTATCATACAGTAACTCTTTTTATCACAATAATGATACTGTTAAATAGTTACAATTTCCTTACTCAACGACATTCAAATCTGCAGCATTTCAACTCATTTGGAAGCCCTTTGTCAAATATTCTCATCTTTCCAAGTTGCTGCCAGGTGTCACGAAGGTATTGCTATGCTTACTCCCAGATCTCCTCTGTTCTTCTGCGACCTGATGGCCAACTGGCTTCTAGCAGTTGGTACCACAGGCTTAAGGTTCTATTCTGGCGTAGGCATGGATGTTTGTGAGTGATTCGGAATCCACGTTATACTGTAGGTCCCTGTCTAATTCGACAAAATGTGCAAAAACGATCGTAGAGCGACATACCAAGCCTCCCGTTCTTCCACCACTTCAGCTGAAGGACTTTCCAGCATCCATATTTATCGTTTGCACGCCCCGACTTACTTAAATAAAATATCGTTCACCTCTGACTTTCTTGTTGGTTGTGAACCCAATTCTTCGAAAGCAGAAATTCAACACCCTCTAAATCAAGCATTTGCAGGCTCATTCACATAAATATAACCAATGTATTCATAAATAAATATATATAAAGATATACTTAAGCTTCATGCGCTATTCATAAGCACAACAGTATACATTGTGAATATATAGAGCATATATAAACAAAGACAGACGTACATAGGAATAGCAGAGCATATTTTTTCCTTCCAGAATATAATCATTGTTTGCAGATACTTTATTATTCGAACGATGGACATAAATTCACCTTCTTTCTCAATTCTCCTAAATAAGAATATGGAGCTTTTGAAAGAAAAGCTGTAAAATAAAAAGCAAAATCTCTTACAGTGTTTTTATGGTTTCTTCCTATGAAAAAAAAAAAGAATCCACCAAAAGTTTCCTAAACCTTTCCTTCAGAGAATTCTACTCCTGGACGGAAATAAAAAACTGGTCTATCCGATCCAATCTTTGGAAGATTTTCACACTCTGCTTTATTCTGCGAGATCTATTGTAAGAATTTCTAAAGAATTTCGCACGGGGATAAAAGGTTATGAATCTTTAGGAAGACGTGAGGAATTTATAAGAAAAATAAAGACCTTTAAAGTGAAAATGAAGGAAATATTATTCTGTCCAAAAACTTGTTTGTGTACAGCTTTCGTTTTATTTTTTAGTATTCTTCAAATGAAGATTTTTGTGGGGTTAAAAATTACTATGCTCTTTCTCATTTTTTCGAATCTTTAATATAAGAATTCTATGACTTTTTGTTTCTTGATGATGAAGGAAGTATTATTCTCTTATGATATTTGGCGACCTGAGGGACAATTGGTTAGTGCTCCGGTTTTTGCCACTACAAGCTGCCTGTTCGTATCCCGGCGAAGGCATGGATGTTTGTTAGTGGTTCGGAATCCACTTAAAACTGTAGGTCCCGGTCTGTTTAGCCCTCTTGGGCACAAAATGATCGTAGAGCGGCAAATCGAACCATATTCTCTTCGGATAATTTGCGGCCTGATTGTCAATTGGTTAGCGCTCAGGCCTTTCGTACCACAGGGATTAGGTTCGAATCCTGGCTGTGGAATGGATGTTTATTAGTGTATTAGAATCCACGTTAAACTGTAGAACCTAAAATGTCCAAAAACGAACGTAGAGCGTCAAAGCAAAACCTCCCTTCTTTTTTACATTACAGACGTAGTACTTTTCAACATCCATATTTATTGTTCACACCCTCTCACTTACATAAATGAAATATCGTTCTCCTCTGACTTGCTTGTTGAGTTGTGAACCCAATTGTTTGAAACAAAAATTCAACTCGCTATAAATCAGGTCGTTCCAGATCCATTCATATAAATAAAAACAATGTATTCATAAATAAAAATACATAAAGATTTGCTTAAGCTTCATGTACTATTCATAAACACAACAGCATATTTTGAGAATATGTACAGCATATACATATAAATAAAGAAAAACCTATATAAAAGCATCATGAAAATTTTTTTCCTCCAGAATATAATCATTGTTTGCAGATATTTTATTATTCGAGCGATGGACATCAATTCACCTTCTTTCTCGATTCTCCTAAATAAGAATATGGAGCTTTTGAAAGAAAAGCTGTAAACTACAAACAAAATCTCCTAAAGTGTTTTTATGGTTCTTGCTATGAAAAAAAAAAAAAAGATTCCACCAAAAGTTTCTTAAACCTTTCCTTCAGAGAATTCCGTTCCCTGGACGGAAATAAAAGCAAGTCTATCCGATCCAATCTTTGGAAGATTTTCACACTATGCCGTATTCTGCGAGATCTATTGTAGGAATTTCTAAAGAATTTCGCACGTGGATATAAGGTTATGAATCTTTAGAAAAACGAGAGGAATCAAAGAAAAATAAAGACTTATTACTGTGAAAATGAAGGAAATATTATTCTGTCCAAAAACTTGTTTGTGTTCAGCTTTCGTTTTAATTTTTAGCGTTTTTGAAAATGAGGATTTTTGTAAAATTACTATTACATTTTTTCATTTATCGAATCTTTTATATAAGAAGTTCTGTTTTTTTTTTTGATGATGAAGGAAGTATTATTCTATTTGGAAAATTTTCGGCCTGATGAGGACTACCACCTTGGCCTTTGATACCCCAAGCTTCAAGTTCGAATTATGGAGGTAACGTGGATATTTGTTAGTGGTTCGGAATCCACGTTAAACTATAGGCTACTGTCTAATCAGTCTAAAGAGTGCACAAAATAACAGTAGAGCGACAAAACCGACCAAATCTTTAGTTTGGGTGCGTACTTAGGCTATTCATCTGCATCCAGCCACTTTGCTGAGAGTTTACAATTATCACACAGTAACTCTTTTTTAATCAAATAATGATACTGTAAAAGTTACAATTTCCTTACTCAACGACATTCAAATCTGCAGCATTTCAACTCATTTGGAAGCCCTTTGTCAAATATTCTCATCTTTCCAAGTTGCTGCCAGGTGTCACGAAGGTATTGCTATGCTTACTCCCAGATCTCCTCTGTTTTTCTGCGACCTGATGGCAAACTGGCTTCTAGCAGTTGGTACCACAGGCTTAAGGTTCTATTCCTGGCGTAGGCATGGTTGTTTTGTGAGTGATTCGAAATCCACGTTATACTGTAGGTCCCTGCCTAATTCGACAAAATGTGCAAAAACGATCGTAGAGCGACATACCAAGCCTCCGTTCTTCTACCACTTCAGCTGAAGGACTTTCCAATATCCATATTTATCGTTTGCACACCCCGACTTACTTAAATAAAAAGATCGTTCACCTCTGACTTTCTTGTTGGGTTGTGAACCCAATTCTTCGAAAGCAGAAATTCAACACCCTCTAAATCAAGCCTTTGCAGGCTCATTCACATAAATATAACCAATGTATTCATAAATAAAAATATATAAAAGATATACTTAAGCTTCATGCATTATTCATAAGCACAACAGTATACTTTGTGAATATATAGAGCATATATAAACAAAGACAGACGTACATAGGAATAGCAGAGCATATTTTTTCTTCAGAATATAATCATTGTTTGCAGATACTTTATTATTCGGGCGACGGACATAAATTCGCCTTCTTTCTCAATTCTCCTAAATAAGAATATGGAGATTTTGGAAGAAAAGCTGTAAACTACAAACAAAATCTCTTAAACTGTTTTTATGGTTCTTCTTATGAAAAAAAAAAAGATTCCACCAAAAGTTTCTTAAACCTTTCCTTCAGAGAATTCTATTCCCTAGACGGAAAAAAAAAACAGGTCTATCCGACCCTATCTTTTGGAAGATTTTCGCACTCTGCCGTATTCTGCGAGATCTATTGTAGGAATTTCTAAAGAATTTCTGCACGTGGATATAAGGTTATGAATCTTTATAAAGACGTGAAGAATTTTTAAGAAAAATAAGGACTCTTACTTCTATTCAAAACTTGTCTGTATACAGTTTTCGTTTTAATTTTTTAAATTTTAAAAGGGAGATCTTTGTGTGGTTGTAAAATTACTATGCATTTTATCCTTTTTCGAATCTTTAATAAAAGAAGTCTAAAAATTTTTTTCTTGATGATTAAAGAAGAATTATTTTCTTCGGAAATTTGTTTTTGTACAGCTTTCGTTTTAAGTTTTACTCTATAGTAATCTCAAAATGAAGCTTGTGGTCTGATGTAACGTGGCTAGTGCTGTGGTCTTTGGTCTCACAGGCTTCAGCTTCGAATCCTGGAGGTGGCGGGGATGTTTACTAGTGGTTCAGAAGCCATTACCCAGCATGTTCCAGTCCAATTAGCCTAAAGTGTGCACAAAATGCGCGTAGAGCGACAAACCAAACCAAAATCAAGTTTCATTTTTCGTGCAGTTAAATTAAAGCCGGTTTCTTATTTTTTTTTTATGGCATTTAATTAACAAATTATTTCCTGTTTTTTAAAATGTTCATTTCCGCTAGAGATTTGAAATATACCTTTCTAAAATAAGTGTAATAGGATATAAGGTCATGCATTTTTTAGTAGTCAACAAAAATTTCTCCTTTTTTGTATGTAGTTAAAAAAATTTACTGTCTAGATCTTGTTATACGACTTTCGTTTTTTTCGTTAAGTAAAATTACTATGTAGTTTATCTTTTTTTAAGAGGGCCTGAATGGCCGAGTGGCTAGCGCTCTGGCGCTCGGTATCACAGTTTTCGGTTTCGAGTCCCGGCGGTGCCATGGATGTTTGTAGTGGCTCGGAATCCACTTTAAAAATGGTGGTCCAGGTCCTAATAGGATCGTAGAGAGTTGCGGGGGCATTGTTACTCCGTGGCTTATCTTCAAGTTACACGCGCCCCCTGGGTAATGCAAAGTGAGTACGTCTGTGCATCGCTTGCCTTAAGGCATCAAGACCAAGCTGTCTAAGTGTTTGCCAGCTGTATTGGAACAAAAAAAAAAATCTCGTTTTTAAGGAAAGTTGATTTATAATATATTTCTCATTTTCTAAATGCATAGTGGTAGTGTTTACTTTTACGGTACACAGGTTTCGAAAATAAATCTTTTCCATTTAAGATTACTAATCGTAATATGATTTTGAGAACTTTATGAAAATTTTGTGATGGGGAATCAAATATTATTCTATTCAAAACTTATTTACGTTTTTAAATAATATATTAGTATCATTACTTGCAATGAAAAGTAGACACTGTACAATAAGATGATGATGGGGTTCTTGGGGGTTGATGGGGTTCTTTAAAAACTGGCGCTTTGCAATCCATGACAGAAGTGTATTGATGTAGAACGAGCATATATTAATTAAATATGTTCAAATAATTCCATTTTCAATAGCCCAAAAACTTGAAAGCAAACAAAAAAAAAAAAACTTTTTTATATCGCGCATATATACGGGGAATGGTAAAAGGAAAATAAAGGATAAAAACTGCAAGTTGGTTAAAAGACTGATGATTATATCACGCATAGACATAAGAGGTTTTAGTCCGATTTTGTTTATCGGGTCTTAAATTCGGCTTCCAGGACTTTTCAGCATGTCAAAGAAGTAATGGTAAAAGGAAAATAAAATATAACAAACATCAAGTTGGTTAAAACCTGGAATTTTCAAATGCTAAGAAATTAAATCACCAAAAAAATTAAGTAAAGCATAAAAATAACTATCCGTAATAAGTATTTATTTATTTCTTACTTCATGGCACCATTTTTTAACAATCCCAAATAGCAATTACCTCTGTCAAAAACCAAATAATAACAATAATCAAATGCAAATGTAATAACAGCTTGAAGTTAAGCTAAATATTTAGCTTGAAAAACATGGGCTATTACGGTTAATTATCTCCGATAACAACTCACAAACCGCCAGGGACAGTTAGCAAAAGTGAATTTAGAGATAATGTGGGAAAAATGAAGAAAAATTTCACAACGAAAGGAAGACATTTATAAACATTATAATTTGAAATAGTTATGGGTCGAAATTTTTAAGTAATAAAATGATAGTTAACGATTAATTGCGAATATAATGTAGTTATGATAAAGTGCCTTTTTTAAGAAGAAAAAGTTTCAAAAGTAGGTTTTTAAATATTTGTTCTACTACTGTGCCCAAAAATTAAACTAATTATTTGTTTTTTCAAAAACTCTTTATTTATTCTTCCAAATTTATTTCATCACCTTCAAAGTAATCCCTCCGACACAATGCACTTATGCCAACTTTTTTTTTCAATCCTGAATGCATGCTAAAAAGTCATAGGCAGGGATGGCCATCAAAGCGTGTGGCAATTTACGTTGAATCTTCTTCCATTGACTCAAACGGTGTTCCCGGAGTGGTCTTTTGAGTTTAGGGAATAGCCAGAAGTCAAACGGTTTGAATACGGTGGTTGTGGAAAGATAAGGGTTTCATTTTTGGCGAGAAAGTCACGCAGAATCAATGCAGTGTGAGCTGGCACATTCAGTGTTTTCTGTATCCATCGAGATTTGACGTTTAAGGCCCAAAATGAATTGACCGATCCTTTTGAAATTCCAACATCAGCAGCAAGATCTCTAATTGAAAATTGATGGTTTTCAAGAAATCAAATCTTTAATTTTTTTGACATGAACTTCGTCGGTTGAGGCTGATGGTCGACCAAAGGGCTCTTCGTCTTCAATGCGTTCTCTGCCTACTTTGAACTGTTTATACCACTTCTAAATATTTCTATCCGATTTAGTTTGTTCATCGAATGCCTTCTGTAACATACTATACGTTTCTGCAAACAAAATTTAATGGAAGTTCTTTTCAATTAATTCAGACATTTCAAAATAGCTGAATCAGTTTTAGCGTCTCACAAAGCCAAGCGTAACTCAGACACTAATGAATATTTGACGTGAAATTTCACACAGATGTCAAAGACAGTGCCAGAAATCTAAAACAGAAATAAAAAGCTGAAATTCCATAAGCCCTGGGAATTTTAAATTGAAAATGGGTCTTACTTTTTTGGACACAGTGTATAATGTAGTTATGATAAACTGTCTTTTTTTACGGAGAAAATTTCAGTAGCAGGCTGTGTATTATTTGTTCTAGATGTTGGTCTTCGTGACGACAACTGCTATCGACATTTTTATTTAAAAATCTTTGTTCTGTTACTATGACAGCAAATAGATTTTAGTAAACAGTACATTTTTCTGATTGAAATAACGGAGGAATGTAGCGAAAATATTTGTACTTAGAGGGACAAAAAATCGATGACAATCATCGATTTTATAATTTGTTAAGTTATTTTATCGATAATTCATAGATGTTTTTGCAACAAAGCAATCATTTTTTATCAATAATGTACCAAAAAATAACACTAATTTATATTTGTTAGCGAAAATAAATGTGCTGAATTACCACGGTAGTGCCTTATTAATTTTTTTAATTGCGCAAGCAATAAAAAAGGACAAAGATGAGAATAGATCAACATCAAATAAACGATACTAATTATAGAAAATAATTAATCGATGGTGATTATAAATCATAAATAAGCGAAAATTTTCAGCATTATTTGTTATTAGAATGTATGTACCATTAAAATGTTGTAGAAACTTTTAAAACGTTAAATGTTAAATAGTTGTAAAACCAATATATTAATTGGTTGTTTTAAAGGATAACTTGATCTGAAATAATTTTTGTAACTGTAATAGCAAATCTTCACGCGTACCTGAAGTGTACTTTCACACTCACAAATTGGTTTGGGTTGCTCTCTCTACGTTAATTTTTTGCACACACTTTCGGCCAATTATGACCGGCACCTCACAGTTTAAAGCAACTCCGAAACTACCAATTGCCTCACTACTATTACAACTTCACGCACCACACCACACACTTTGCCTAGAGTTGAGTTTTCCTTCTTCTTTCTTTATAGTTTAGGAATGATATGGGTAAGAAGAATTCTGACTGGGCTCTGTGGATGTACTGTAGTCATATGAGACCGAGACTACGGCCTCTTACTAGGGTGAATTCCGGAACCGCTTACAAAACATCCGCTGGTAGCGCCGGGGTTCAAACACGAGCCCTGGGACACCGAGCGCCAGAACACCTCAGACATTCAGGCCCAGCTCCGAAATTACTAACAAACGAAACATCCATGCTCTTACTCAGGAATGTAGAAGGAAGCACAGTTACAGCATTAAATTTTGCAGAGGATGTCCTGAAGCTTAGATTATATAAGTTAACAAACTAGAAATAGTTAACAAAGCAACAGACTTTCAGAACGTTATTTTGAATCATAAGAGGCATGTTTATTAATTTGGATTTTTAAACTCTTTAAAAATCAAATTTCCCTACCCTACTTTGCAAGCTTTTTGACCCTTAAATTATTATGCATAATCCTGATGATTTGCTCACCATTATGCCAAGTTAGAATGTTTAATAGGAGCTACGTTGCTGCAAAAGTATTATGCAAAAACTCTCTTTCGAAAAGCCCCGTCCAGCTCTGTAGTTCAAGCGAAAAAATTCCATAGTCTTGACATAATGACAAACGTCAATTATGCCCATTTTTCAATTACGATCTTCTCAGAAGTCAGAAAGATCGTAAAACAGTCTCCAGTAGACATTAAATAACCGCCTAGATGTAATTATGAGAAATTAAGTGTGATTATGATATATAAAATCGCTTATGTTGTCTTCAATACCAAGAAAATGACTTTCAAATA